>CACRXK020003949.1:0-33818 GCA_902702795.2 Paramuricea clavata | reverse complement strand
TATATATATATATATATATATATATATATATATATATATATATATATATATATATATATATATATAAATTTTGTCCATTTCACCTGTAGAAATAATGGATGCTGATATCAGCAGAACTGAAAAGCGGAAAATTTTGCTGGTTCGACAGAAGTTGAGTTTCAAAATACATTGACTAGAATTAAAACTGGTATAATTTGTTAATCATTAAATTACTTTTCACAAAATTTGAGTTTTATTGCAATATTTGACCTTTTATGCTATGATTGAGAAAATAGGGGAAATACCGTAAACTTTAGTTTTCTGAATGCAATGTTTGTAAATAAGACTTTTCCTGTGCTAAAACTAATGCAAATTGAAATTACTAATGCTTTTATTTATTTATTTTAACCATTGTGTACTCCCCCCCTCCCGTCACCCACCCACACAAAACTTTAACAAAATAGACTATCATGTTGCAGAATTGCTAGTTAGAGGGTAGCATTATACAGGCAGTGTATATTTATAGCCCAGGCATCATAAATATATATTGCGTCAATTTTACAGCATCACTGATAATCGTATTTAAATACATAATATTTAACTGTTATTTTAAAAAGATACATTTAAAAAGGTTCCTAAGTGTGTAAACTACAAAATAAAGCTAAAACAAAGTAATTTTGAGAGGAATACCAAAACGATCTTAGGTTTTGAACACTTTTCATTGAACTGAAAAACTTCCTCTTAAATGCCCAGTACTACTGGGCATACTGGCAGTATGTGCACTAAATTGGAGCATCAACTTCTCCAACGAAATATTAAAATGTTAATCAAGAGCACTTCAGCACCAAGTTTGACTTTATGGGCGAGCCTATCACTCAGTGCAGATCCCAAGATAACTCAGTTTCAACACAAGCATGTAAGATCCTTATTTGACGAAGATTGAATAAAATTATTGAGTTGTCATTGTCAAGGACAGCTATGAGGGGAAAACGTCTAGCATTCAAAATGCAATATATCGCGGCTTACCCACACATGCAGTTCTAACCTTGGCAGATATAGCATTGCCAAACCATTATCAATTACAAAGGATTTCAATCTCTCCGTTGTCCACAACGTCAACGAGCTTCGAAAAGACTTAAAACACCCAGGAGGGTTTAATGATGAGCAAACATCAACGTGGGCGATGGGATGCCTACAGTAGGAACTCATACCATTGTCAACAAAATAAGGTTAGGGAACTCGATACAGACATATAATCTTAGACCTCATGCATTATCCGGCTATGTTTTCGACTTGGTTCATGCAAGAAATGATTGGTTCATAGTCACGTGTGCATTGTTTTTTCGCCCAACCCGGCAACCAATAGCAGTGTGTTGGTTTGATTACCCAGTCATGATATTACACAATGGTTAAATGAAAACACATGCAGCTATTGGTTGCTCTGGCAAAAATACAATATACACGTGACGATGAACAGATCATTTCCTGCACAAACCAAGACAACTGAAAACAGAGATAACGAGGTCTATTATATTTGCATCGAGTTCTATTCTATTGACTAGGCTCATGCTAAATAGAATCCCAAATTTATTCCCATCGATTTAAATTTACCATTATTCTATTCTATTCTATTCTATTCTGTGCTTACATTATCAGAACAGTAGTTACTAGCTACGAAAGATCACTGATCGACCTTAAGGAATTTCATGCTCTCTGAAACGAGCAAAAATCAAAGTGTGTTACATATGGTATGTTAGTGGAAAGCTAACTAAAATCCTGCACGTTTCCAAGGAGTAAAAAGTAAATCAAATTAGGGCAGGGTGACAATTAGCGTTTTAATTCGGTCGTCAGTCGAGATGGTTATATCCCAAATCACAATGGTTTGACCAAGCTAGTCACTGACTTCAAATCTTTAAGTTTTATTTACAACGAGATAAAATCTATTTAGGAAGACTTCAGACACTCGTATGAAAATTAATTGCGATTTTCATTGTACCGATAAGGTCCTAAGTGCTTCAAATTAAACAAAATGCTGTTTTATCAACGAATAAAGCCTGTAAAGTATGGGATATCCTGTTTGGGAATTTATAGATTTATATAAATTTCCTATGACAAATTTAGCTAAGTCTAGCTTGGCTTGTGGTCAACGATTTAGACATATAGTCTTTTCTTACACAAGCAATTAACTAAATTCAGGAAAAATTCTTGCAGGATAAATTCTTCAATCTTGGACCAAGTCCAGTTCATTACTGAGCGAAATATTTCAAAATCGTGGCTAGCACCCAAACAGTAAACCAACTTTATTTATACTGGACAGCTCTATCATTTCTAATTCGTTCTCTCTTTACAGAAGTTCAGTTAGAGTCATCTCTTTCATAAGAGAAAAAATGAACCAACTTTATTTATATCAGAAAGCTCTAGAATTACGCTGCAGAGGTCATCTAAGGCCTACCTCCAAGTGTTACCACAGGTGGAAACCAAATAGCTCCCAGAGGAACCATGTGATGTCTGGGAAAGACAGCAATGTATAGTATTAGGATAGCAATGTATAGGCGCTATATAAGTACCATCATTATTATTAATCTTGGAGAACTCATCAGTCTCACATGCGATTGAGGTGAACTTATAATCAGACAGATTTATATTACAAGAGTAGAAAAATGCGCTATGTCAATAATATCATTCCTTGGCCCTTTGCCTGTAGTAACGGTTTTGAAATATTTTGGAATATCATAATTGACCAGACTTGGTCTAAAAATTTTAATTTACCTGACAGGAAATTTGACTAAATTTATTTACTTAAGCCCTGGAATGGGTGTTAATGAGAGTTGGCAAGCGATAGTTTGCACGAGATATTTCATGCCCCGCGGTCAAACGAGATCAAGGCTTGCACATAGAGTTGATGAGAGTTGACTGAATTATATATTACAGGTCACACTAGCAAAAACTCTCATCAACTGTTATATAACAACCAGCTCAAAGTTAATGAGAGGTGATGAGACTCCACGAGAGTTGGCGATCAAACACCAATCAACTTTCATCCTTGTTAGACCGGGTGAGGACTATTTGGACTATATTAGCACTAGTTAAGACTCTTCTCCTAATTTTACCTCAACTTATAAGGAAATTTATTTTAAATGTAAATTCCATAGCAGGATGTGTCTGTTTATCTTTTCCTGATTAGAGAGTCGTTGTTGATTTGGGCAAAATTAGTTTATATATTAAACTTTATCGTTTGAAGAGTACAGTTAATTAATGTTCAAACTATTGTCTGAAGACTGTTAAAATTGATCTAATCTCTTTATGAAGTTATGCTTAAAAATCTGCCAAGCAAGCCATTCCCTGTCCAGTTATTCAATAGGAGGAAACGGGATTCACCAGCGTGTTTGTTATATGTAGTCATATGGCGCAACTCATGCTAATGAGCTCAAAACTGTAGACTTGTTAAAACCGCATCCAATTCTTTCAAGGAAAATTCGCCACCGCAATTTGGGAAGATGTCTTTTAACGCGCTCTCTATTTCATTGTCTGAAAAAATTAAGCGATGAACTTTAACAGAGACCTCACACAGTAGTCTTATCTAATATCTAATATCTATATATGGAAACATTTACGCGGTGGAAATCAAAACTCTGTTTCTCCGAGGCCCGTTGACCATTGTCAGGCCAATTCTGGAACGGTAACTCGCCGCGAGATAATGCGAGTTTAGGCGATTTAAGGAAAACTTTGGTCAATTATAAGCCGCGATTTAAGGCGATTTTATGCGAGTTACAACCCCAAAAATAGGTCTGGCCAACTCTGGAACGGTAACTCGCCTAAACTCGCCGCGACAATGCAAGTTTAGGCGAAATAAAAAAAACTTCGGTCGATTATAAGCCGCGATTTAAGGCGAGTTATCATTCCAAAGTAGGCCTATTGTTGGATGCAACATTGAACGGGTCTGTTTGGTAATGGCCAACAATGGATCAGGTTCGAGTCTAGTCAAACAATGTTGGATGGTTTTTATGCGGACAGATATGGCAGTCATCCGTGCACGTGTCTTTCATCTTCGTGCACGTGTCTTTCATCTTCGTGCACGTGTCTTTCATCTCCGTGACAAGCTTCAATTCCTTCATTATGTTGAAGGCCCGTTTACACTTGCAATTTTTGCTGTGATTTTGCGCGCCTTTCGTCTTCTAACGGAAGTGATCGAACAGGACAAATGAACAGAGGCCGCGGAAGCATTTCGAAAGTGGAGGGGCATTGACCAAAAGGGGCACTTTTGTATATAGCCAGAATCAAACGATTTCAGTATGACGTTCACGAGCCGAACGAAAATGTTTGAAAATATGGAGTCTCTATAACGTCGGAAATGGCCTTTACAGAGTCTTTACTACTGCGAAAAGGGCATTTTCTTTCCAGAAAAAGAGGGCGTTTCCGTTAAGAAATACTTTTTTCGTTCTTTAATTGGAGCATTTAAGCCCAGAAAAAAGGGCACTTTTTTCACTTTTAAAAAAGTGGGGGGGGGGGGCACATGCCCCCATTGCCTCCCCCCGGTTCCGCGGCCCCTACAAATGAATGTTCCGATGAGCTTACGGACCGGTCATTATTTATGACGGGGGGGGAGAAATGTTTTTCTTGGCGCCAGTTGGTGGTAAAAATTTCAACTGATCCTACCATTAAAAAGTCCGCAACAAAAAAGTTTTACCCAACCTCAAATATCAGTTAAAAAATAAATACCCATCAAAAAATTATCATAAAAAAACAACGGTAATAAAGTCGTTGAAATATTTTAAACGTTTTCGAAGAAAGTACAAAATGATTCTTTCTTCTTCATTTCCGTTTTAGTGGTAAACGAAGGAGTCGAATATTGGCACAATTCATTGACTCGAAATGAGTCATCATCTTGACCAAAGGAGTCGTCATCTTGACGATGAGTAATTCATCTTGACGACGAGTAGTTAAAATGGAATGAACATGTGTTTATTAAAAAGATCAAAACGATATCGGTAAACCAAAAGACACTGATCATATCTACAACTCACTTGTCTTACCCCATTTACTTCAGTTATCGCTCAAACGTATGGAATGATGGTAGTCATCCACATCTGAATAAACTCTACAACTTAATAATATGTACGATTCATAAAACTTGCATGATTGTGTTGTTTGTGTGTATATTTTTATAGTAATTTTTAGAATTAACATTTTTGTAGAAACGGCCGCTTGACTTTGGCTGAAGGGCTATTTTAAATAATAATATAAATGTTCACGTTACTACGAGAATATTCTTTAGTAGAAATATCTGGACGTGACTTTCGGCCATGGATTACAAACCCAAAGGATATTCACACACCCGCGCAGCACATATGTTTTCGTATTAAGAACAGGTGATAAGACTGTATGGGCGAAATATATGATATAGGCACAGAATAAAGACCACACAGAATGCCGACTTCTTGGTTTTGCTTATGATTTTGGCGTAATCGTTGTAATGCTGTCGCCATGGTCTTAGCCAGCCGGTGCGCTTATGACAGGCATTCACCCCCTGAAAATATTTAAAATGGCAAACCTTCAGGGGGGTGAATGCCTCTGGTAAGCGCACTGGCTAGGAACATGGCGAGGGTAAGTTTTAATGACGAATCATGGCGGCGGTTACACTTTTTGCTAAGTCGACTTTCTGTAAGGTCTATATAAAACATTCAAAATAAACGTGATTTGTACAAGATAGCTAATCCTATTCAAAACACCCGCGCGAAATGCTTTTCCTAATTTGGCAATTGAGCACAGTCACTCTGCACTATGCGGATTTTATGCTAATTATTTGAACCACGCAAACAATGGTATTAAATACGGCCAAAAACCCATTTTGGCAAACTAATAATGCGGTTAGTCTGCAAAGGAAGTTACTCATACGGAATATATTCAAAAATGACGATAAAAATCGTGGAATAACAAATTGTTCTCTGATCAGCAAAAACAAAACGTGCCACTAATGACCCCATTATCGTGTAAACTTTACGATAAAATTTACTTGTTAAAAACAACATTATTAAGTCGTTTTTTAAGTGATAAAGAACATGTCGAAATTTATAAAGCTCCTTGGACCTTGAAGAATTTGTAATCTTCGATGTGTATTGTATTACTGATCTAAGACACTAAGACAAAATATGCTAGTACAAAAATTATTTAATGACAGTTGACAGTTCTTTGTGAAACACAAATAATGATTAATCAATTCAATACTGTACTTTGATATGTATAAATTTAATTCTTGCAGTCACACGGCTAAACATGTCATGATTCAACTGCAAATTATCCCAATGTATACGTAGAATGCGTCATTTTTGGTCAGTGTACAGTGGAGACTTTGAATTGGCTTATTTTATGTCAGATGTGTAGGCTGTATGGTATAATATACTACAAAGTAGGAAAGCAACCTTTAATTGTACGTACTATGAAATATCGTGCATGCTTTTGCATATTTTGAGGTGTTTTGAAAATTAGCGTATAAATGAACGACTTGAGTGTGATACAAGTTTTCAAACATAGTAACATGCTATAGATATGATGGTCTGGATTTGGAAGCCCGGCTAACGTCAAAGCTACAAAATGGAAGGCCTTTAATATTGAACTGTACGTCACCGTGCACAAATCCTTTAATTGTCTCAACTACATTAAATATTATTCATTGTGGTTGCACGTTTCATCTTAGCTATCCCTATTGGACGATTACTTCATCCATATGCTATCCCTATTGGACGATTACTTCATCCATATGCTATCCCTATTGGACGATTACTTCACCGTGACCGTGTATAAATTAACATAAACTTCTTTCTGTTCAGAGGTTTTCAAACCATCATGTCTTGATATACTATGGTTCAACTCGAAAATTGTCAGCGATGATTTGTGAATGTTTCATCTTACCGCGGTATTAAGAGAATGCTTGTTTTCTGAACGACTGATTTGTTTACCGAACGGGTAATAATATACGTGTTGCAGAAATAGAGATTAAGATGTGCTTAATTTAGAGCGCGCGGATGTGACAGTTCCTTATGCTTTACAAATGGATTTGTTCCGTCTTTGTTTCCAAATAGAATCCATACTCTTTCTAACACTTTGAATTTACGTGCATGTGTTTCGTCACGTCCGCCTATATAAGATTTACTATGATATCTAGTGACATCATGACCTCGGGTTAAATGGAATGTTCCAGATGACGTCATGTGCTCAGGAAAGGAATTCATCTGAGAGTCAATATATTTCTAAATATATACAAAGCTTCTTATTTTATAGGAATTACGGGAGGTTAAGCCTACGAATGGCACGTCCGTGAAGTTTTTTTTCCTCTCCTTGTCTTGGGCGTTAGTCCAATTAAATAATTAGGAAATACTCAGTTGGAAAGTGGATGATAATTCAGTCATTAATTCTTTAATATCGAGATTTTTGGGCGTCTATCTCGATAGATTTGTAGAATTTGGAGCGGAAGTTTATGTACAATTTTAGACCCAAAAAAGATAATTGAAAAAAATATTCACGTTATATAACCTTACTTTCTCTCGAAGTAAAAATAAAATATATAAAGGGAAAAGTAAAAATATATTGAAGACTAATTTATTTGCACTTGAGTTTATCGATTTTAAAGATGCTGTAAAGTCCGTTCTGCGCATCACTTCTGTTCATAACAAAGGGGGACCAGCTTCTTTGAATTGAAACGTCTATAGTTTATATTCATTTACAAGTATAGCGCAACCAGAAAAGTGTCAGATATTCAGTTAGTATATCATATTTTACAAATATAGCAGTTCAAATTGTAAACAAAGCGTTTGTTTACATTACGGAATTTAAATGACTATCTTTTAATACTTTATTGGTTACTTTAGGAGAACAACACACGCACGTGTTTTTTTCGACAAGAGTTTCTTCTACTTATTCATTCATTTGAATTTTGTAACCGTTTAATTAATTTGCAACACGGGCATGAGTGCTTTATTACTATTAGATACAAAACACGAGGCTACATGACAGCCGAGTGTCTTATATCTGATAAAGCATGCGGACTGCGAGTGTTTTAACTGATGGCTTAGAAAAAACGACGGCCATCTTTATACGAGTTCATTGGCGAAGTAATTTCCAAAATCAACGTTGTCTAAACCGAGAAAATCAAAGCTAAAGTTTATGTAAATGAACATGATTTTTTATCACATGTAAAACTACCGACACGATAATGATTTCCTTTGTCGCAGTTTCCTAATGAATAAGTTTTTTATGTAAGAACACATATATAATTTTCTTGTACATAGAATGCTCTGAAAATGTCATGATATAGACAAGGAACCGTTAGCAAATAAATGTTCTGCTTTTTTGCCATGCCTATGTCTTGTTTGAAAATAATTCGCTGGGGGCCCATGCTGGGCTTTTATATTAATCTGTAAATTGCGCTTTTCGTCAGGCGCATCAATCGTTGCTGCTCTTGCGCAAGCCATTGACCGATTGTCCTGTGGTTCTGCAGACGACCCTTGTGATTGGAACGCAAGTCTGTCCAAGGTTAGCCTAACCCAACTGCCACCCGGATGACAAAAAATTAGAAATTTTGACGATGTAACAGCAAGTTTACAAGAACTCGACTGGCTTCCGGCAATGGAACTGTTACTCCTGTACAGAGATATTGCAATGGTGGTATACAAGTGTTTCTAACAAATAATTTTACTAAATATACATAACAGTTCTACCAGAAAGCATCACAGACTATAGACATACTCTTTTTCTTTAGAAACTCTTGGGTAAAACAATCAGAAAAGGTGTTGTCTCCAAGCTCGTTAATTAACAAACTCAAGATAAACACTCCAAGTAGATTGTAATTCTTCTAGTGAATTTGTTTGGTTTCCCCGTTAAGACTACGGTTTATCATATGGGAATGGACATATAAATTTGGTCATGTACATAGATTCTGGTACTATTTCAGTTGATAGGAATATATACTCAGTTTAATTTTTTTTGAAAATTTACAAAGTTGTACAAAATAGGAACAAATTTCTACATCTGGTGCTAAAGAACATTCGCAGAATACACCCTTCCGGAAAATATACGTCACCTTGGCTATATAAAGCAACCGACGTTCCTGTCAACACAGACGTTCGATTTCCAAGGGGGCTGGAAAAAATTGTGTTTGTGTCAGTTTGTTGTATATAAAATCTTCAACACGTACAACAAATTTTTTTTCAGTGTTGGTGTTATTTACTCAGGTGAATATGATGTTTGTGATCAGTGTTACTCTGAGTGTATATCCACACCGGGCAGGCTTGAAAAATATGCCTTGGCCACGGTGGGAATCGAACCTACGACCTTTGGAATACAACCGAAATCGTGTTTAAGTCACGCGGTTCCCTCAAAGATTTCTTACAAATTCTTCATAACGTAGAATTTACCTAAAGCCGGTTTTCCACTAGGCGGAATTTTGCGCGCGGAGCGGAATCTTTCTTTGTATTTTCTAATTAGTTCCACCCGAGAAATCACAAGACAAAGAAAAATTCCGCTCCGCGCGCAAAATTCCGCCTAGTGGAAAACCGGCTTAATATGCGAAATTTCCGCTGTGTTCACAGAAACTTTGACAATGTGCCAGCCTTTAGGGTCGATAATTGAATAACATGTACAAAATAAAAAATTAGGTTAAATATATAACACAGATTAACGTAGAGTTAAAATTATGACACTAAAATAGAATCGCAAGCTAGATATATCTTCATCTTCAATTTCTAACCGAAGAAGGTCAAGCGCGTTGCAGCAGAACGCTTCGAGATGCTGCTGATAAAATCATGTTTGCGTCTTTTTATCACTTATTGCGTTAATCGATGACAGAAAGGTTCTTTAATGAGTCAAAAATATGTCATCGTGTTGTTGATGGCAATTTGCAAATAAATCGTTTTATTTGACGTGAATATATAAAGGCAATTATTTTACTCCATAGGGATGTATTATAACCATAGTATGATTATAACCATTTACAGTCTAGCTATTCGACACACGGTCGGGGGCTTTCGTATCTCCCACAGCAGAGAATTAAGGTCAAAGTGGATAATTTTACATATTTTCGGTACGAACTGAAGTCGGTAGAAATTTCCACACGCCAGCTCATGTGGTGTCCGGTGGGAAATTCGCTTGCCAATCAGTGAGAAACTCAATAAACTCTGAACTAAACTAAACACACACTATAATTAACCACCAATGGCTTTGGGTTGTTGTTGTGGGGTTGGGACAATACAACGTCTTCTCGCCCCTTCCCTCATTTACCTATGTATGTAAATCAACATTGTGTGGGGGGAGCACTTAGAAAAGAGTAGAAAAGAGTATAACATCTCCACCTAACCTTTTTGGCGGAAAAAAGCAAGAAGCGCTATAATGTCCCAAGGACTTTAATTTGGCCACGGTTGTACTGTAGGCTCTCAAAATGAAATCTTTAAAACAATCATTCCAAGATTCAATTACACAGATGAGTACAGTCATTTTCAATTAAAGTTGTTGGGACACTTGCGGTTTTAGATCATCAGTCGGGATATATGCAAATTATTACAAACATTTATATCCCCCCCCCCCTTCCCATTCAATGATGTTTACCCGATCACCGACACCAAAGTAAGATGCTGAGACCCAACATTGAAAAGGGGCGGTGGGGGGGATGGAAATTTGTCGAAATAATAGGTAATTTGTGGCATCTGTCCCAAAACATTTGAAAAAGATTATAGTTCTGAAAAAGACATCGGAGAAAGCTATGCATAATTTTTTGAACAGAGACAACAGTCGTGGTATCAAAGTCACAATTATTTATAAAGTGATTGTACATAGACAATCTATAGCCATCGAGGATTAAACCCAACTAAAACAGCAAGTATTTTAGAGGTTATCTGTAGACGTGTCCAAAAATGGTATTGATGAGCGAATAGGGTATACGATTGTTTGATGTTATAGTTGAGTTCAGACAAGATAAGGCTGATCGAACAATCCTTAAGTATTCCAATTAAGAATATTTTATAAACATGGCCAACAAAGATAAGAATGTTTTACAAACAAAACTATGATATATATAATCTACATGAGCGTGGTCGCCTCTTTCCGGGAGTGTAGGGGCTGTTCATAGGCCTGCCAGCCGCCATAGGCGGGATGAATCGTGTCACAAATACTTAATGAAGTTGAGTAATACTTAATGAAGTTGAGAAAAAGGATTTGTACACGGTTCAACATCGAGCAAAGGCCTTTTACATAATAACGTTAAAAATTCAAGTGCTTTCATTGGTCGAGAGCCATGTGATCTATTAGAGGACAGTCGTACGGAGGACAGTCGTACAGTATTTACCTGGGTAATTCCATGGTAGTGATGACATCTTTTGAAAAAAAAAAGTTGTCAAGAATTTTCAGAAGCTTTCTGAAACAATTCTGAACTGAAATATTAAGATGTACTTTATGTGTAACATGAGTGACGTAACATGAGTGACGTAACATGAGTGACGTAACATGTATGTAACACGTGTATTATGAAGCAATCCTTACTACTGTAATCCAAAATATAAAATTTCTTTGTGTTGGTAGTTTGCCTAACATATAGTCTGTTACTTGATAGACATTGTATGTTTCTCCTTCCTATGGTTCCCGAAGAAATTCAAAAGTAGTTAGGTTGGTGTTACCTCATGTCACTTTGTCGTAACATGAGTCACACACCAATTTACGGCCACCAATCTTGTCATGTTATTATCAAGTGTTTAATTTTTACTGTGAATCAGTAGTGACAGAAAAAAATGTATTAGTTATTACAGCAGATCAAAATTACTCTGATAGTTTGGTTCAGAATGTAACACGAGTCACCGTGGAATTACCCACATGCTTAATTCGGGGGTTTTCTTTTTATTATATAAAACAAATAGATAAGATTTTACCGTTGTCTGTTCAGTTATAGATATACATCATAATGTGGGAACTCGCCTCGGCGGCTCGTGAGCCTCTTCTATTTGTTAATTATTTTGTATAGCTTTGAAATTCAGGCAGGTCTTAATCCATCATCATATCTTGATAAACTTTGTGCGGTCTGATTAAGGCTAAGGCAACATTTGTGCCATGGTGCATTCTATAGCAATTATGTTAAAATGAGTCCCGGTCGCAGATAAGACATAACTGCAGATAAACGAAATTTTACCCAGACAAAATTGCTTGTGATAAGATACAGTCACGCTACAGTTAACGAATATGCTGTTTTTCTGTTTAAGGTGTACACCGATGTTTCGGTAATCGTTTAAATCTATTTATTATGCATATCATTCTAAATTTTTCTATTGCAAAGTTATTTTTAAATACCATTGCATGTAAATGTAATTTTCTTAAAATATTGCATAACTACAAATGGCATCTTCACCCTTACCGTGTTTCTAAAGCTAATTAAATTGAAGTGAATGTCTGAAGACCTATCTCTAGAGATCTTTATAAAATATCACTTGATCTTTAATCGAAGATTGAGTGCAATGTGGTTGGTAACTGGTAGACTGCGAGCGGTCCCTTCTTTCCACGGATTTAGCTTCCCGGGCGTGCGAGGGGAAGGAGGGTCTGTCGACAACACATTAAGAAACGAAATACGCCCACTTTTCGCTCTTGTCAAGTTGGCTCCGCCTTTTGCATAAACATTACATGTACTTGATTTTTTCTGTGTTGGTGTTGTGTACTCAGGTGAATATGATGTTTGTGATGTTACTCTGAGTGTACATCCAAACCGGGCGAGCTTGAAAAATATGCCCGGCCACGGTGGGAATCGAACCGACGACCTATATACCCAATGTAATTATATACCCAATGTACTTATAGATGTACTTATACCCAATTTAATCTATCCAATAGGAACCGTTTAATGTCATGTTTACTTATAAAATCAACATTCAGTCTGGAAATTATGTATAGCATAATTACCACATATGAGATTTGATTGACAGGCACATCGATTTCGACCAATGGGAATTTTGCGTTGTGTGGGCAACGCGTGTTTCGTTTCTTAATGTGTGGTCGGTAGTCCCTCCTTTCTCCTGAGGGACTGCTCGCAGTCTAGGTAACTGGTTATAGAGCTTGACAACTGGACTCTGTAGCCCGGTTGGTTAGAGCGCTGCACCGGAATCCCAGGGCCGCAGATACGATTCCTACCAGACAGCCTATTAGAGGGTCTACATGGGGGTATGAAAATCATTAAACAGTAAATTTTTTGCTACTTTAAAGGCACAGTTCAGCCTTTTGAACGATGGTTTTTAAGGCGCATTTCAGCCCTTTTAATTGAAAAAACTAACTAGGAAAATCAATTAAGTATAATTCAAAATCAGTAAACTCGATGTTTTAACAATAAAAATGTTTTAAAATGTTAAAAACATTGAGTTTGGTGATCTTGAATTATGCTTAATTGATTTTCCTAGTTAGTTTTTTCAATTAAAAGAGCTGAAATGCGCCTTAAAAACCATCGTTCAAAAGGCTGAACTGTGCCTTTAACGGTAACAATAAGTAAAATTTTGATATTTTAACGGGAAATCTTTGAGAAGTGTTCTGAAACGTTAATAAACAGTATTTTTTCCTCACGATTCACGCTAAATTTTTAGTGTTTTCACGACTGACAGTAACCGAAATTGAGTGCATCACGACTCACGATATACCCCATCAACACCCTCCCATTAGTTCGCAATTGCTCCTGGGTAGGTCTGAAAATTGTATATAACCAAAATCCTGACACTGTCCTATAATTTTTTATAGAGTTTAAAAACCTATATTATTCAACTATTTACAGCCGGAAAAAACTTAAATTATTACAATAAATTATGAAAGTAGTGTGGATTTATATCCATCGGACATTCTGCACATGGAAATTCCTTTGTAAGAAACGGTTCATACCTAAAATAATGGAATAAACGAAAGAAAATATCATGATGCACTTTTCCATTGGTAACCAGTGACCTGTCTATATATACTGGAGTGAGAACTGAGTCCAAAATGTGAAGCCAAAGATGGTGTGATTGGACTTCATTTTGTAAGGCTGCAAGGCGTCTGCCGAAATTTCGTATTTTAACCTCAATTTGTATAGGTAATCGCAAGGGGGCGAGTAAAATTAAGGTTTAATTTCACGTGTGTTTTCAAAGTCTCACCATAGTTAATAGAATAGATGGCTCATTAGAATAACAATATAACTCATTATCTATGTTAGTCAACGTTTGTTCATAAATCTGGTCGTTCACCGTCGCGTGCGTATTGTATTTTTGCCCAACTAACCAATAGCAATGTTTTAGGAAAGTTACCTATCCGTGACTCGAACAATAGGGTAAATTGGAAATTGCGAATGGTGGATTTGGCAAAAATACAATACACACGTGACGGTGAAACGACCAGATTTATGAATAAACGTTGACTAACATAGATAACGAGTTATATTGTTATTCTAATGAATTTCCAGACCATCTATTCTATTAACTATGGTTTCACAAATTTGTGAACCTTTGAAAACACAAGTGAAATTAAAACTTAATTTTACGAGGAACTGTGCGATTACACTTGTTAATCACAGAGGGCAAAATTTATTCGTAAGTTAATTGCAGGTTAATTGTGGACTTGTCGAGTTCTTGAACCTCGTATGTCTCCAAGCTTTGGCCAAAGTTCCTTAATGCTGCCCATTTCTTAAATACTCCAAACCCATAAAATTGTACTTTTTAGTAGTATTCGAGTTTTCACTAGAAGTTTTTAATTCTTCAATAACATTATTATCCACAACGACAAAGCGAGAAGCCATTGTTTTTATTGCTATTTAAAGCAAGAAACCTCCCGCGCTTGCGTCTCAGCCAACCAGGTACAAGTAATTTTGTCTTGAATTAAGAAAAAATGCCCTCATCATTAGCCAATCATATTTGAGTAATTTTGCCCTCTATATGATTAAAAGAGTAATACTATGGTTTTAGGAACTGATAAATTTCGGTTTAGCGATACGATCCGTGAGAAAAAAGTTGGGAAAATGTTGTAGAACTCACTGTTGTTAACTTGCAAAGCAGCTAAGCTATTACCTCTATAAAGGGTTAGCAAAGTAGCAATATACTTACCAGAAATTCACAGCAAGATTTCGTTTCTCCTTGCTGGGAACAGATTGTACTTCATGCCACCAAAACGATGGCATATACAACACGTCTCCTTCATGTATAGTACATCTCATCCCGGGAACTTCTTTAAATTTCGGAAAATTCTCGTAATCTGGTCTGAGAATGTCTATAGGTGACATAACCATCGATGTACTATCCAGTAATTTTTTCTTGGAAAATTTTTTAGAATTTTTATCGTATCCCAAAATGGCCTCTTGTATGTGTCCCTCATAGAGTTGGTCGTTGTTGTGAGGTTCAAATAGGGTGAGTTGTTTTGAGCCACTAATCTGTGGAATATGACGGATGCAAAATGAGAAAAAAAAACACATACTGAATTCTAAAGTAGAATGTAAACTCATTCTCTTTGCTGACAATAGCCCAGTTTTTTGAAGTGCAACCAATTTCAATTTATTAAATTTTTACCGAACAAAAAACAATACAAATACAATACAAAAAAAATACAATTAAGAAAGAGGAAAAAGTATTAAATATGATAGTGTCAAAATTATTAAATAAAGTATCAAAAATTTAAAAATAAGTTAATTAAAAAAAGAGTAAATAATGCAGTCTGCACGAGTGAAAAATAATTAGCAATCTGTATGTGGAATATTTTAACCAATTTCAAAATTATGATTCTCTTCAAAAATCTCATTATGCAGTGTGATGCCATGCTGACGATGTTTGCAGATCAAACAAAGTTGAATATCTCCATGGCTCAAAGTAGAGAAAAAATATGGTCTGCCAGTCTAAAATTTTTTGGCAGGTGAAATAAATTTTCGCCTGCCATTTTTATTCATTGAACTGCCAAAATGGCGATGTCTCATATGATATTGTAAAAATCAATGATTTCATGATATGCATTTTTATTGTTTTTAAACTTGTCTATTTTACTACAGTAAACTTGGATTTACATTTCAAATATAATCTCAAATATAGTTACTAGTGTATATGAGTTGTGGTCAGCAAATGAAATGAAATATCTATAGAATTTCACCTGCAATTTGTTTTTGCTTTGGCAGTTCCAATTTGTTTTTGCCTGTCATTTCTAAAATATGGCCTGCTTTTGGCCATTGGCAGCCCGCTATTTCGAGCCCTGATATCTCGGAAATGAAGAAAGCTACAACTGAAGACTAGTATTCTTCCAAAGAGGGGTTTGTAATCCAAATGAGTATATATACATTTTAAGACCTAACCAGGAACGACTGCGAAAAATGCAGCACAAGGTCCTCCGGTAGGAATTGAACCTATGGCTCTGTGATTCCGGTGCAGCGCTCTAACCAACTGAGCTACAGAGCCCAGCTGTTGAGCTGTAACCATCTTTGTGACTGATGCAATCACAAAGACGGTTACAGCTGTAACCGTCCTTGCGATGTTTCACTGATCTTTGTGATGCAATCATGTGGAAAAGACTGGGTCAAATTTTCACGTCATCAGCACTTTAATATTTTCATTTTTAGCATGTACTTTTTATCAGCAATGTGTTGCATGATTCTTAATGGTGTTTAAATAATTGCTGCTGAATTGAATTGACATCTTACCTGACAAAGAAAATTTTCATAAGGATCAAAGTGCAACTTGCCAAGCGTGTTTCCATTGCTCAACCATATATTAAGATGTCTCCTCGTCAAAATATCTTTCACAAAATCAAATTCCGAGATGTCCTGTTCCAACTCGGGCATGTGTTCGGGAATTGACGAATACTCTAAGTATGCGGACATGTTTGCTTTTGGCGGCAGGCGAATCATTTTCATGAAAGAGGCAAAATCCAGATTCATGGACGCTGGGCGGACGACAACGAGGTCAGGAAATGGAAGCTGTTTTGCGACAAAATCGGGAATGTGGAAAGATTTAAAATCGGAAAAGTGTTCCGCCCGATCGCATCCCTCGAAAACACCGTCCGAAGTCATTTTAATGTGAATTTCGTTTTCACCAAATTTCGATTCGAGGAAATCGTTTGTCCATTTTTTGAGAGCTGCCCAGTTCTCTAGAGCACCTTTGGAAAGATTGTGAATGACCAGAAATCAGTCATCGTGCAATATTATTTTACAGGCTGCTATCTATCATAGTGCAAACTTTGCACTAATTTTCTCAAAAATTCCATAAAGCATGGAATTTTTGGAAAGTACTAAAAGCCAATGCTGCCTTTTTCTAAGCATGTTTATTATATTTTTCCCCCCAAAAAAAAATTTGCCGTCTCTGTAGGGGTAGGGTAGAAAAATTTGTTTTCAGATAAAAGTAAGTGTACGGTATTAGAACATTTGAAGGGGGTAGGGGGGTTGACTTTCAACTTCCTCTGTGGGAGAGGTGTGGATGTTTTCTGGAATAAACCAATTATTCCCCACTTGCCTCAAGATAAATTACAGTACGAATGAAACCCACCTTCTATTATAACAGGCTTTGATCTGAACAGATACTTGTGAAGAAACTCTCCTTTGCTCGGCATTTTAATCCGATCACATTCTGCGGCCATGCCCGGGAACGCAATTCTCGGCAGACGATACAAGTTTGCCAAGATATCAAGACGTCTTTTACCTTGAGCTGACAGATTTCCATCCAGCATTCGAAAAGTTTCACATTTTGAATTCAGGTACAGCAGCAATAACTGTGCATCTATATTGCCTTTCCAAACCTAGAAAAATGTTCAAAATACTTAGCTATTAACCCATTGAGTTGCAGCACTCTCCCCTTGACAAGTAAAATCATCCCCAAAGGCAAAACTTTACAGTCCAAATTCAAATTACTTTTTCAAATGTTTCATGTTGATTCATACAGACAATCAAAAATTTGTACTTCAATACCGAATTTTTCCCCCATGAACTGTCCAGAAAAACCATCTAACATCTTCTGCTATTAATCTGTTGACTGCAGCTAACAAAACATTGTCTTTGGTTTAATATACTTTACCTCTGCAACGGGCACAAATTTCGGTTTAGGAGTAAGACACACTCTATCCGGTTTAATCCTTGGAAAAAACACCACAGAGCCGTTTAATAGATTTGGTTTAAAGTCGCTATCCCATTTAATTCTCAGTAGCAAGTCCTTGTCTTGCTTGAGCAAGGCTATTCGAACACTTGGTTCATATTTAAAGGCCACTTGCAACTTTTGAAACACATTTAAAAAATTGTCATTTAAACTTTCCGAAAACGACAAGCCTGCTAAAATGCAGCTCGTCTTTGTAATGTGCTCGATATCTTGGACCGAAATCGTCTCGAAGTCTGTATTTTTGTGAATGTCTGTTCCACATATTTGCGTATAAAAAATGAAAATATTCAAAACAAAAAGTACACGTGTGAAGACGGCCATATTGAATTTGGCGCTCAAGGAGTAAGGCCTGGGGACTAATCTACATAAGATACTAATCATTAATCATTACTTATCATTATAATCATTAATCATAACTAATCATTACTAATCATTACTAATCATTACTAATCATTACTTATCATTACTAATCATTACTAATCATTACTAATCATTACTAATCATTACTAATCATTTACTAATCATTACTTATCATTATTATACTAATCATTTGCACCTAAGTATGTACACGCGCAGATTCTATGTTCACGTGCGCAACACTAAGAGTTGTCAACAGCTTTTTGACCTAATAACCCAAACACTTTCAAGCTGAGAGATCCGGGTTCAATCTTTGGTCGGACCTCTACTCAAGGTCTTAAAATAACTGAAGAGAAAGAGCTACTTTTACATTGACAACAGTTGTCAACAGCTTTTTGACCTGATAACCAAACATTTTGAAGCTGAGAGATCCGGGTTCAATCTTTGGTCGGACCTCTACTTAAGGTCTTAAAATAACTGAGGAGAGAGTGCTACCTTTACAATGACAACAGTTGTCAACAGCTTTTTGACCTGATAACCAAACATTTTGAAGCTGAGAGATCCGGGTTCAATCTTTGGTCGGACCTCTACTTAAGGTTTTAAAATAATAATATCATGATTGCGGGTATTCCCTTTGTTCTCGCAGGGCAATTAAAAACTAATACACCTCATTATATTCATATTTTCTAATCCTACTCGCTTTTATACGTCATGTCAGGTAGAATTAGTTCTAATCCTACCCGAAACGACGTCAAAGCGGGTACGATTAGAAAAAATGAATATAAATGAGATATCTGAAATCGCCAAAACTAAACAAAGACATGGAAAACAATTATACCATTTAATTTATACATTATTTATTGTTAATTGGTTTTTAATGGCCCTGCGTAAACAACGGGAATACCCGCAATCATGATATTATAAGGTAATAGCATAAAAAGAAGCGAATTAGCTATTGAAAAGTCCCGCCCGATGAGGGTCGTTTAGTAAAATTCCCTTGGGCGCCGCTTGATTCGGGTCATTTAGTAAAATTTTTCTAAATGACCCTCATCGAGCGGCGTCCAAGGCAATTATACTAAACGACCCTCATCGGGCGGGACGTTTTAATAGCTAATTCGCTTCTTTTTATGCTATTACTTATAAATGAAGAGAAAATGCTACCTTTACACTGACAAAAGTTGTCAACAGCTTTTTGATCTGATAACCAAACACTTGCAAGCTGAGAGATCCGGGTTCAATCTTTGGTAGAAAAATCAGTAAATGGTTAGACTTTCGCGTCGTCTCGGCTAAGGACGTTAAATCGTAGGTACCTCGGATCCCCTGTCAATTAGGGAATAGCCTGTTGGGAAAACCGTTCACCAATGAGTGAGAAACTCAATAAACAATCAATAAACAATAAACAATTATTTATATATACAACCTTTACAAAAATATAATATTTAAATATATGTACAATTTCTAATAGATCATTAAACCAATCTAGTTCACATTTTCGGATAACTTATATGCCTAGTTACCACTGTTCTGCATGTAATGTAAGCACAGAATGGAACAAAGGTAACCAAGCATTTAAATTATGTGTAAGCGAATTAGCCTTAAGCCTTTCCCCGCACGGTTTATCTGCCATTTTTGGGGTACTGCCTGTAGTACACGCACCACGAAATCTTGACGACATTTTATCACTGCAGTTGCGTCTATAATGGTAAATTTACAGTTGCAACTTTGAAAAGTCGCTTTTCACATTGTTTTGATTGTCTATATTCTCTGACGTGGAAAGACAGTACTCCAAAAAACTCTCGGATATTGACCCACGTGACAAAAGCTACAGGTAATTGTGTGGCAACGCGCAAAAACACGCGATAGTTATGAAGGCCAATTCACACTGATATTTTTACTGTCAACTTTCATGGCCACTAGATTGTCTCTTCGATCCCAAGCTGTACGCTAACGCCTCCACTAAAATACAAGTAAAAACAAACATTGAATTATCAAAATTTTAGTAACCTTCACTTCAAGACAAGTTCATTCCAGTTCTTCACACAAATTAGGCCCATGCTTTGTTGGTGCAGTGCTAGGTCTCGTTAGGAGGAAAACGGAGTTCCCAGAGAGTCAAACTGGAAGCACTCTTCTCACATGTGACTGAGGTGAAATTGTAACCAAACAACTGCATATTGCAGGAATATAGCTTAGGTCATAGATCTCTTATTTTGTCATACACCTACATTGTGGATAAGAGCCCCGTTTGATCTTTTTCGTCAGGAAAGTCACTATAAATGTTCTCCACTTCTGAAGATCCTCAGCTATCGACATCACCAAACTTTCTCTAAAGGAAAAAAAAATACAAATAATGTATTATTCTGTAAAAATATACTATGGTTTGTGTTTGAAGTTTTGAACTATGGGGAACTACAGAAAACATTCGACGTTTACAACATAGGCCCTACGTCTGAAAATTAGCAGTCCACTACGATGCCTTAACTTTTGCAAGTAGTTTCACCAAAACTTCCACAGATGTACAGTTTTCATATCAATCAATGGGGTTTGCAAACAAACAGTATCAATGTTATTCGTCAAACCTGTTATCCCTCAAATCTAGACTCCACAGTTTACTAAATTTTACAGCAAGTCTTAGGACTTTCAAAATACCAACTTTCATCACCTCGACCTTGGGAAAACACAAATGAAAAACTATTGGTGATGATGGTAATGTTGATGTGGATATTGATGTTGTTGATGTTGAAGTTAATTTGGAAGTTGAATGTTGATTTTGAAGTTGATGATGATGATGATGATTGTGCATGATTGTGCATGATGATGATGATGATGATGATGATGATGATGATGATGATGATGATGATGATGATGATGATGATGATGATGATGATGATGATGATGATGATGATGATGATGATGATGACGATGATACAGATAATGATGATGCAGATGTTTATGATAATGATGATGATCATGTTTATGATAATGATATGATGATTAACCAACTGTACCACCAAGATTATCAAGGGATGAATAATGTACTACTTTTTACCTTATTCGTCATAAGACATCTTTCCAAAACCTTTTCTATGTAGAGTGAATGTGCTTTGATTATTTCATCCAAATCTGTTGCCTAAAAAACAAATAAAAAAACACCCCTTCCAAACTTTAGAAACATTCTTTTGAACCATACTAAAAAGATGCATGTTATGAAATACACTGAAATCACAACATATAATATACCTTATTTAACGCTTCTTCGAATTCCAGTTTACTGTGGAGAATCTGAGCGAGAGAATAAACTTCTATGATAAGCTTGAAAGAACATCAATTTTGCTTGTCATACTCATTTCTGCAATATATTTACTTTGTTGCAGCGAACAAAATTTACGGTTCACGACGCAAAGCTCGTGAGCAAGGCAAAAGAAATGAAAGGAAATAAAATTTTGGTAATAAGAAACACAACTCGGGAATTGAGATATGCATAATATGAAAATTTTAAATCCATTCTGGGAGAAAATCACACGAGATTTTCTGACCATAGGCTTGCAGTTAGATCAAGTCACTTTGCATGTATAGTAGCCGGGGGGCTACCGTAGACGTGGTTCACGTCATTCAGTTCTTACCCTTGTCATGATGTACTGATGTAATCCATTCACAAACTGCATCAAATCGAAACGGACAAGATGCAGTTGATGTTGAATGCGATGCTCGAGTTTAATATTCATTTGAACAACATTGTTCTCTTCTTCGTCCTGGTCCGAGTCAGGTATAATATGTCTGCTTTGTAAATCTAGTAGGCGAAAAAGGAAGGGTAATGCTCAAATCATGGGAAACTTGTCAAGGAATACTTGCTCGTCTGGGCTTAAAGGCACTACAACAAATTGAGGTTCACCTTTGAAACGTAAGTCATCCAAACTCCACTTTGCGCGTTTCAGGTGCAACAAAAACAAGAATACGTCGTTATATTGTTTCTGAGATGCAGAGTCGATCACGAGGTTGATTGGCCATGGCGCCTAGTAAGAGAACATTTTCAACATCAGGGTTCGTAGTCTCCAAGACCAAAAAAAATTAAAGACTTTCAAAGAATTTTTCTGCCTATTTTTAAAGACTTTTCAAAGACCGTTCAGAGCAATCAGTTATCTAAAAATTGCGAGTGTAAGCACCATTTTTACCCGGTAATTAATCCCGTTAAATCACATCCTAAATTGCGCTTTTTCGTCGATATTTGCGAAAACCTTGTTCTTCAATCAATCTACTTTTTTAGCTAGGAAATCGTATAATCAAACACTCACTGAAGAATTTAAAGACTTTTAAAGACTTTCTTCGCGTTTTCACACAATTTAAAGACTTTTCAAAGACCTTATAGACCTGCATTCAAATTTAAAGACTTTCAAGGATTTCAAACCGCTACGAACCCTGAACATTGATATTTATCCAACAATGTTGGAAGATGTTCGACTCCGTTTGAACGAAGCTTAAGAAATTCGCAATTTTGGGTGGCAAAAAGAAGGGCACTTTATAGACAGCAGAGAAAACCACTGTCTGAATTGGTCGTGACGTCACATGCAAGGATGTTTACTGTATTCTTTGACTGTATCTGTGCTGCAGTACAATGTTGATACATTTGTATGTATAAAACTTTTTTGTAACTTGGGCTTTTCCCAAACCTTCTTTGCAATTTTCAGGTCTCTTCATTTTAAGGTAGTTGACTTAGAAAGGACTGCAATATATGGGCGGTCAATGTCTAGTTTATGTTAACTTCGGAAAGTGTTAAGAGGGTTTGGAACGCATTGATCGTATGTTGTAATGTTGTGTTGTGTTGTGTTGCGTTGTGTAATTGTGTTGTAGCTTTGTTAAAGTTTGTAACCCAGGTCTCTATTGTTTTACAATGTCAATGTAATGTGCATTTGGGACTCCTCAGTCCTGTTGTCTGTGCCGAAAAAAGAGAAAAGAAAAAAAAGAAGCTGAATACCTTATAATTCAGTTCCAGGCCTTCAAACGAATCGATCGTGATTTTTGTTGGCTTGCTGTAGCCCACGGTGAATCTAAGGAAAAAGAAAAACGGTTTATATTGTTGGATTCAAGTTCACCCATTGGTTACAAATATGCTTACCTCTCTTGCATATCCGAGTAGCCAGGCATGAGAGATTCTTGGAATAAGCTGTTTAAATATGACATGTCTTGCCAACGTTCATGGCGATTACACTACGAAACGGAAAACGAATTAAGTATAGACCTCGAGAAACATCGTTTCAACACACTGAACATCTTGATATCCGATGAGGTCATACACAACTCTACAAGTCTGGTATACCATTGCAATTTTTGCTTCGATTTTATGAGCGATTTTCTTTTGATGAATGTGAATGAGTGGATGAGTTATCACCAGTGAACTCTATGTAAACTGGAAGGCTAATTCAGGGGTGGGGGGGGGGGAAGGGATTGAAGCCAGTGCATTTTAGTTTTTCTGAGTTATGAGCAGAAATACTCAACACTGAACGTTGTGCTGTATATGAAACTGAAGCTATTGAAAAACGCTATTTGGTGTAGAAATTTCAAGACTTTAGCTAAAAGGGAAATATTTAAAAACTACAAAAATGATTGCCAAATGGCAGTTGTTTTTGTATTTTTAAAATATTTTTCTTTTCGCTGAAGTCTTGAAATTTCCACACCGAATAGCAATTTTCAATAGCTTCAGTTTGATATATAGCCCAACGTTTGGGATCAAGTATTTCTGCTCATAACTCAGGAAAACTATTTTGGCTTCAGCAAATCATAGGCTTTATCATAGGAGTTTAGCCTTCCAGTTTACATAGAGTCAGTGTGACCAGACTTTTTCAGCAGTCATTACCAAAATTTTGTTCAAATTTTACTAAATTAAGAAACATTTTACCAAATGTCGGCTTCCCAAATAATTACGTCATGATGTTGCCAAAAAACAATAGTTACGTCATCAAAGTAGAAAAAATATTCACAAAAAGTGTCTCGAAATACTTGTTGCTTTCATCGTATTGCAGTTTTTGCTAATGATAAGGCTTTATTTCTTAGGCTTGGCAGTTCTGTTCATCACTTTGAGCACGTTATTAAACAAGAAACACACATTTTTACCAACTATTTTTAATAATTCAAACCTTTCAGATTTTACCAAAATTTTACCAAAAGAAGTCATTACCAAATTTTCTTGAAAATTCACGAAATTTTACCAAAAGTAAAACTTTTTACCAAATGTGGTCACACTGCATAGAGTTCACTGGTTATCACATGATAACTTTTGTCATCTAATAGTATACATATACTCTGAAGTGAGTCAGAACATTCATAACTTATCTATTCGTTCACATCCATCATCAGAAGAAAATAGCACTAGAAATTGCAAGTGTAAACAGTTTTAGATCACCCCTGTTGAAGACACTAGACTGGAGTGTCGAAACGTTGGGTCTTGATTACAATTCGACTGGGCTTTGTAATCATTTATTTAAACCAGAGTAGCGAGCGAAACATGATTGATATACCTGGTTGCAGCGAACGAACAAACTTTATAAGTGTAAACATGTTTCAATGCAAAATTAAAATTTCGAACCTTCTTAAAAATATCCGTGTAAAAGTGATACATGGCATCTCCGGCTTCCAGAAAGAAGAAATTCTATAGATTACAAAAACAATAGATTTTCTAATACAAATAATTTACAATATTTATAGACTGATTAAGAATCCTAATCGCAGTAGTGACAGGCCCATGTATTCACCTAACAGCATATATCTTACCCTCAAGGCAGCCAGATGGTCTAACAACATGTATTCGGTCTTCAAAAGGTGAATTAAAGAATTACAACTCTGCAAAATAAAATGTTTGGATTTACTGGAGTGCAAGGGAGAGGGGTGTGCAGCCATCTTAGCCTTCACAGGGTGGGGGTGCAAGGGGGGAGAGAGTGTCAATTTCTGAATCAAATCCATATCTTCTTATTTGGAAAGGCAATTACAAAAACAAAAATAAAATAGAGACAAAATGAGATGGTAATTGTGGAATTGTCAAGCAAGACTATAGACCAGTGCCTTTCTGCCGTTTTAACATTAATTCTCAGCGTTTTAACATTAATTCTTTTTTTTAAATAATGTAAATTAATTGTGTCAGGATCTTTCGGAAAATCACTTTTTATGAGAAAGCTTCCTGCGGACTTTTAATAAAAATCTTGATTATTGTTATCACCTTTTCGTATTTTACTTGAATGTGCGGATACAAGCAAAGTGGAAACAGCTCTGCCATATCTACATAAATTAATAAAACGATTCTACTTATAGATTTTGAAGTGGGTAAAACAGTAGAAGGTATATTAATCTTGGACATATGCCAGGTTTACAAAATATACAAAACTTACTTTGAGTGTCGGTTAGATTTAAAACAGAATGGGTAAACATCGCGTTAAGACTTTCCTCTAAATAAAAATACACAAATTAGTATCACGGCTATGAAGCCATTCCTCATGTGCGAAATTGTAATCATAATACCTTGTAAAAGACGATCAGCATTCTTTGCTAGCTGCGATAAGAAATAAAATATATTAATTACAACCCTGCTATCCTGTCAGTCAAATGAGTACTCTGCCAAAGATCTTCTAAATCCAACTTCGAAAACGTAATGAATGCAAAAGTGAGTCTCAAAAACAAAGCCCTGAAGCTGAGCCCAGGCTTTACTGTATTCCTACCTCGCCCAACGTTTCCAAAAGAATAATCGATTTCCCGGCAAGAATGATCTAAAAAATACAGTACTGCCATTAAATTTAACATTTTCAACTGGGCAAAAGTCGTAGACGCCTAACAAAACTGTACCCGCCATTCAAAGTCCTAACCATACAAACCTCGTTTAAGACAGGTTGAAGAAATGTAGGCCACGAAACATTGTCGTCTGATGTTTCCCCTAATGAAAGTCAAAAGATGTTAAAATTGCCATAAAAAGTACTAAATATTATTGAAGGATTGCTCAAACTATATAATACAGGTATACGAGAAGTTAAAAAGCTATACACAACGAGAATAAATTGTGAAAACTTGCCTTTGGTTTTCAGAACTGATGTCCACAGTTCGGGCCCTAGGTTGACGTTGCTCGAAAGTCTAAAGGTAACGTTTTGATATTTGTATAAAGATACTAATATAACCTAGTACACAGAATAAATGCTTGCATTGGCCTGTGTTCCAGTTCACTACACTAGTCTACTACAATCGGAAAATATGGCTAGGAAACAATATTTCCTGGTTTGCCCACCTTCAGAAAATATGGCTATAGGAAACAAAGTTTTGATTGATTACTCGCCTTCAGGAAAACTGTCTAAAAACAATGTTTCCTGTTTTGATCACTTTCGGGAAACATGGTTTCTGCAAGTTCCAAAACTAGGTTATAGTACCTTTGGATACAAAATTCATCACTGTCATCTGTTAGCTTTCCTTCCGTTAAACAACCATCGAGGAATTCTACATATGGTCGAAGGGTTTTCAAAAACAGCGGTAATAACACTTTCACCTATAGGAAAAAAGTGGAGACATAATTTTTGGTTGAATACATATTTTGATTGATTTTTTCAATGAGTTGTCATTTGCGTTTGCTACAAACCTTCCAATGACCATAAGTCCCGAGGCCATCAGCTAGAAGGATGTCATGGTGAAATGCATTTAGGAAACAAGCAACTTTCTAAAACGTAAACAGAAATATAAAATGTCATTTTGCCTGTCCATTTTGCTATGTCTGTCTGTTTGTTTGTTGCATGATAATAACTGAAGGAGTTCACACGAGACCTCATAGTTCTCTCGCTTCTCTATGCATTTTACTCCATGGTGATAGACATTAAATATTGCATCAATCTAAAAGAAAACAGTTACATCACACAATAATATAGATTGAAAGAAATACTCAATTCTGCTTGCTAAGAGCATTACAATCACATTTGTAACAAAAGTACAATTTGGAAAAACCATAGATAGCTTATATACAGCGCATCTCTTTTAGTAAAATTGAAGCCAAGAATATCCCAGCGGTTACCCCCATTTAAATAGATGGCGCGGCCATATTGAAGTTTCCCACTCGCTAATAAACGCTTAAAAAACAACAATAACTTTCATCATTTGAATAGTTTGAAAATGTATTTGGAATAGGGTTAACTTAATGTTTAAGTTCCCTGTTTAAGAAATAGAAAACATACGAGTCTTCTCATTTCATGGGAATATCCTGAATCTGCAATCACGGCTTCAATTTTTGAATTGCAGAATAATTAGATGCACTATCTAGTGTATATAAGATATCTATGGGAAAAACAAATACTCGTGAGTTTTTCAGTGACTCCAGATTGCACTCCTACTTCGGACTCGTGCAATTTTGATCGTCTTTGAAAAACTCACCCGTGCATGTTTTTCTTTTTAATTGCACTCGAAACCATGTTATTATCTAAAACATAAATACAAATAACGCATTTAATTAGGACAGGTTTTCCTACCTCTTTCTGATATCGAGACATGCGATGTTGTAAGACTGATAAAGTAACTGTTTCTTCTGAAAGAAAGTAATAAAAAATGTAAGGATTCAGCATTGCAAGCAGAAGCTGCAAATTTAAGTATTTTTGTGGCTTCTTTCTTAGTGTTATGTTGAACTGTTCATCTGGTATCTAGACGTGTAGACGTCTTCTATACACACGCGAAAATCTCACATCTTGTATAGGAAATCTGCCAACAAGCCGTCGGTGTGTTCGCACTGCTTGTCCCAAGTTGTGAACAGGTATGGAACTTGTTAATAGTTGTGAAAACCTTGTTGATATCATCAGACTTGTTGGAAGCTTGTTCCAACAAGTCCGATACCGTCATGATATAAAAATACTGTTGCAACCTTGTGTCATTAACCTTGTAACATTTATGTCACGACTGTGTCAGACTTGTCAGAACAACCTTGTAACAAGTCTGATAATGCCATCAAACTTGTTACAAGTTGTTAACAGCTTGTTCCAAACTTGTTACAACATCTGGGAACAGAGCAGAGCGAATAGAACTTGTCGACAGCTTGTGAATAGATTTGTAAAAACTTGTTTGCAGACCTGTAACAACTTGTGCGTTTTTACGTGTGTAATATATAAATACGCGGTCACAGTGTCACCAACATCTCATTAAACATACCCTTCTTTATTATCGATTCTTCTATGGCCGACAAATCCTCGTTAAATTTCTGTTTGTGTAAAAAGCAGAGAATATAAGTCAATAGTTCCGTGAGATTGATGAAACCCCACCAGCTAACCAGTGTTACGATTGGTTACCATTGTTCTACTGAATGTTTGCATTTTCAGAACAGTGGTAACTATAAGTATGCGAGTTATCCAGAAATGTGAAATGGGTTGCAAGGTGACATATGTTAGCTGATTAGGTAATTCGAACTACACTAAAAAAAGAAGAAGACATCTCTTACCTGAAGGTATTTTAAAATCGCAAAACCAAAAGCTTGGAAAGTTTGAGGAATTCTTTCGTGATCATTATATCTTTGACAAACATTCTTGATAAAACTGCGAAGTTCTACAATCGAACTAGCTGTTTCGGCAAACGTTGTCAGAAATTTCTGCAGGGAAAGCTAGCAACGAGATAAAACAAATGTGTTTTTATTTACGGCAATAAAAGGAACGATTCACGATCCAATCTTTAGGGTTCACTGATAAAATCTTAGGATTCAATGATTTAATCTTAGGATTAAAAAAAGTAAAATTTAAAAATTTCAGAAACAACTTGTTACCTTTGTCATGTGTGTCATCTCAATTCCATCTCGAACTGTAAATTTTCCACTTGTATAATTGTAAACATAAAGTTTTTTCACGCCTGACAACATCCTACAAAACACATTACTCGCTTTGCTCCGCTTGTCTCTATTATTTCTGTCTACAATGTTCCCCCTAAAAATCCAGGGCCATCCCTTACTGGGAAGTTAGAGTACCCAAAGAAAACCTGTTTGGGAGAGTGAAACTGGAAGCACTCTTCTCACATGTGATTGAGATGAAATTATAATCAGACAACGTTATTGGTTTCCATGAAAGCATTAGACTAGTTCTACTATCTGACCAAGTTTGAACGAAAAATGTTGAAAACTCGCAGAGTTATTTAATAAAATACATTTCGCTGCAATAAGGAAAACATTGAAAATGTAAATATGTAATATTCAAATTCAATTTTCTCCCGAAAAGGTTTGCGGTAATTACTGATTTTCAAACGAGTTGTGCTCCTGCGGGTTTTAACCAATTTTTCTCAAATTTTCACAGGACATAGCTAAAGACGTCAGTTTCAAAAGTTTCGGCTTTTTTTTTAATTTTGGATATTTTAAAAATAAAGAGCAATTCACTCAAACAATTCAGAAATATATTGCAGTCGTCAAAGAAATCGCCATATCAGCGGAATGACGAAATAAACAAAAATTTCCGAACACAATTTTTTAGAACATCTATTTTACTGTATAAAAATGATATTTTCATAAATATAACTTAAAACCAGCAGGAGCACAACTCAAAAGCGTAACGGTACCGCGATTTAAGATTTTCCTGAATAATTCTTACATTATTTTATTGTTTGTTAATTTTACAACGTTACCATATTTCGCATGCACTGGAGAACATTCGGTGAAAATTTGATGAAAATCGGACTGATATTGAGCGCGCAGTAGCGATTTTCCGCAAAACGCCAAAAAGGGTGTCCTGTAAACATGCATAAAAAATACTGGTAGATATTAGGACTGTTCGGTATACCGATATACCGAAAATATCGGTATTAAATCAATATCGGTATATCGATACCGGATATTGAACCATACCGATATACCGAAATTTCCGATATACCGGAATGTTTCAGTATACCGTGTTACATCATAGTTATGGTTACATTTATCAACTATGTGGCGAAACCGTAACCTTTATTTTACTGCTGAATGGCAATTCAAAGAACTTTCTACTGCAATGATTTAGAATTTCCACTTCAGTGAGATTTTACACTGAGTACGTGTCGTTCGAAACAGCTTCGGAATTATCGTTTTCCCTTTTAGAATTACTCAAAATTTCCTTCAAATTTTCATTAAAGAATTTTCTTATATAATTATCAAAGGAAAACCGGTATACCGATAATATCGGTATAATTCTTTCGGTATACCGATACCGGAAATTTCTCATACCGAACATTCCTAGTAGATATATGTCACCTACAACAAAAAGTTTTTGAATACAGGTAAACATGATTAAAAAGATAGAAAGCTATATGTGTGTTTACCAGATCGTTTCTCTGACAATCTGTATTTCATGAAGTCTTTGTGTAGCTACCACAGCTCCAAGCGGGTTAGTTTCTTCACAATACTGCGACCTGAATTGAAATAAATAATGAAAATTCGACAGTCCGTCTGGAATTCAGAAATTTGCTTATCTATTTATTTATTAGCTTTGCAATCATACAAAAGTGCTATAAAATATATAACAATGATTGAAGGTATGGTCAACAGGACATGAATCCCAAGTAGCTAAAGACAAGGACTAGAATACTATTTACATAACTATATAAAAATTAATAGGTTAGATTATGAGCAACAGCTTAAGTTGAAAGAACGGCATTTAAAGCAGTAGGTTTTCCAAGTGCGCATTCTGTTAACATCGACAGAAGAGCATGGAGCTGGAGCTTAAAGGATGGAACGACGAATTGTTAGGAATGATCGGAGAGAGATTTTGCCATAGAAAGACAATTTGGTTAAAAAAAGAGTTTCTAAAAAGAGAGGTTTTGCACGGAATGACTTGAAGCAAGGTGCGAGACGAGCAATTAGAAGAAAAGGTGACAAAACGGAGGAGATATCCAGGTCGTGGAGGTCTTGTTTTCATTTGAGAAAAAAATGAGATCCTGTATTTCAAGCCAGTAAGATATAGGCAATAAATTAAGTTTCCTAAGACGCCCAAGATAGGACAACTCATAATTGTAAAGTATAAATTTAGTAGCTCATCTCTGAACACCCTCCAGATCGCGTGACGAGGCTTGAGGTGCCCAGATCTCACTGGCGTAAGACAGGATTATCATTGCGTTAGACTGATTCTTTAAGATCAAACGAGGATGAGAGTTGGCAGCGACCTTGGTTAGCTGTTTTGAAATGTCCCCCGTAACAATACGTGACTGTCAACTCTCATAAACTCTCGTCCCAGTTCGACCGGGACTTTATTCGTACCATTGAGAGGCCAGTGACATTTCCGATGTTTCTTCAGCCACACGAGAACTTTCATTGGTCAACCAGTAAGCTTCCACTAGATTTTCACAAAGAATATCCCTCACCTGTTAATTTAATACAAGCGTGAAACTCAGAATGGGTGATTCCAGCTATATAGACTAAATTTTGATCAAGGCAAGAAGAACGAAATCCAACACCACAGCTAGAAAGAGCGTCTTAGAATGAGTAAAAGTGCAAAGTTTGGTTGCGAAATGTTGTAAAATGAAGAAAATATAGCCTTGTAAAGTTCGCAAATTTTGTATATATTTGTATTACGCGCGGTAACAATAACCACTTTCGGCTCAAAAATGGTTATTTTTCCCGCGCGTAAATGCAAGTATATACAAAATTTGCGAACTTCACAGGGCTATATTTTCCTCATTTTTATACAACATTTCGCAACGAAACTTTGCAAGTTTACTAATTTTAAGATGCTCTTTCCAGATGTGGTAATGGATTTCGTTCTTCTTCTATGGAGAAATGAATTTTACACATAAATTGACCATTTGCGTAATAGACTAAATTTTGGTCTCAACAAAAATTTCATTACAGCTTGAAAGAGCATCACAAAATTAGTAATATTCCAAAGTTTCGTTGCAAAATGTTGTAAAATGCGGAAAATATAGCCTTGCGAAATTTGCAATTTTCAGTCATTTTAGATTACAAACCGGAAATTGACAGCCTCGAAGGGTTTAGGGCTGTCTATTTCCCGTTTGTAATCTAAAATGACTGAAAATTGCAAATTTCGCAAGGCTATATTTTCCGCATTTTACAACATTTTGCAACGAAACTTTGGAATATTACTAATTTTTTGATGCTCCTTCAAGCTGTGATGAAATTTTTGTCTAGACTTGTTTAGTTCAAAATTTAGTCTATTACGCAAATGGTCAATTCTTAACAGGTCTGGAGTTACAAACGGCAATTTAAATCAAGAACTATTGGATGCCTGAGTGACATTCAGTTATTTAGTGACGGACTGACCTCCTTTGTAACTCCATTAATCTCGGGATGTCGAATGGTTCTATTAATTCCTTGGAGTTGTTTTCTTTCATCTTCATCCAAATCCTGTCCTTCTAAATCTTGGTCGTTTTCATTGTCACTTTCATCCTATTTTATAAAACACAAGACAACGGGACAATTCGTCCATTATGCTTGGGGGAAATCATGCAGAAAAAATATCTTAAGTTTATATTACGGTGTAACTATACCTCTGATTCTAAATCACTCCAAAATTCCTGAAACAAAGACGAAAACTGTATTAAATATTAAAAATTTTATTAATAATTCACGAGGAAAATACAAAAGAAATTAATGTTTAATCAATGTTTGTACATCGGATAAAGATTTGTCCTGATTTATACATAAACTTCAGCTTTGATTTTCTCGACTTAGACAATATGTTTATTTTTAAAATTACTTCGCCAATGAACTCACAAGATGGGTCGTTTTTTAAGTATGTTATTCGTTAAAACATTCGCATCCGATCTTTATCTGATATACAAACAGAAACTCACGCCTTCGACTCGAGTTTGTATATCAGATAAAGATCAGCTGCTCATGATTTAACTAGTACTTCAAAAACTACATGACTGTGAGAGAGAAATGAAATAAATGGAACAAAATTTATAAATATAGATGATTTTGGTAAGAGAGAAGTGTAGAATGTTGTGCATATAATATACAGTGTGTATCAAAAAAAAACTGAACAGATTTGAAATTGCTCTCAATTTCGCAAAACACCTATTTGTATCCAGTTTTTATATATATATATAGCTTCTTTGGGTACTTATAATGTAGAATAATGAAAAAAATTTCTTGAACTCAAATTTTGTGAACCAGGGGGGGTGTCTTTTCCAACAAACTAAAAATGGTTCGCGCACAAAATTTAAAAGTTGTAATCATATTTTGAGTTAATAGATGGAAAATTTTTCGGGGTTTTAAGTACTGAGAGCAATTTCAAATCTGTTCAGTTTTTTTTTATACACCCTGTAGTATACCTCTTCATGTGTGTCATAATAATGCACGATGTATTTTTCTTCGCCCTCAAGAAGATATTTCGTCCAATTAAAATTATCTTTCACTATAAATTAAACATGCAAAAACCTTAGTTGATGTTGTCAAATTAGAACAATGTACTGTGCTAT
>CACRXK020003948.1:0-33828 GCA_902702795.2 Paramuricea clavata | reverse complement strand
CCTCGTTGGTTAGAAGATATACCCAAATTGCAAGAAATCAAGATTAGTCGCTGTTTCAGGCCACTCAATTTCGGTGAAATAAAGGTGGTGCAACTACATCTATTTTCGGATGCTTCTCGAGTAGGATATGCAGCGGTGGCGTATCTCCGTCTTGTAGAAACAAGTGGCAACGTACACATCGCGTTTGTTATGGGCAAGTCGAGGCTGGCACCGTTGCGTGAAATAAGCATCCCAAGACTTGAGTTAACTGCTGCAGTCCTCTCAGTAAGATTATCTGCTATAATTCGTGAAGAATTAGATATGTCAATACAGAGAACATATTACTGGACGGACTCTATGTCGGTGTTGAAATGCATCACCAATCAAACAAAACGATTTCATACATTTGAATCAAACCGTTTGACTGTCATCCATAGTGAGACCAATCCATTAGAATGGAACTATATTTATCGAGAAGACAACCCTGCTGATGACGGTTCGAAAGGGATGAATGTAAACCTCATGGTTCAGAACGATCGTTGGTTAACGGATCCCAAGTTTCTGAAAGAGAGTGAATGGCCTCGACTGCAAGAAATACCAATTTTAAAGGATGAAGATCCACAAGTCAGAAAGGAAACCCAGATTTATACAGTTTCTGTACAAGGCAACGGTTTGGACGATTTAATCTCGTTCTATTCAAATTGGTGGAAATTAAAGCGAGCAGTGGGTTGGTGGTTACGATACAAGCAGTACCTTCAATGCAAGGTTCAAGAGAGAAGTAACACAACGTCATATGAACATCAAAGAAGATGCTTTGGATATTTAACTTTGAGCGAATTAGATGTAGCGGAAAAAGAAATTCTCAAACGTGTTCAGCTCACTGCGTTTCCAGCTGTATTCCAGTTATTGTCTAATTCCAGTCGTCCAGCAGCCACAACGAAGAAGATACTTCGAAAGGCGGGAACGTCAATTCATCAACTAAGTCCAATTCTGAAAGAAGGTTTATTATGCGTTGGAGGGAGATTGGATTATGCCCAAATAGATGATCATGCGAAACACCCTATTATCCTGCCTTACAAACACCACATAACCGACATGATCATTCGTTACTATCATATAATCGTTGGTCATATGGGTCAAGAATCGGTTCTCTCTTCTCTGCGACAGGAATTTTGGATCATCAAAGGAAGATCTGCTGTTCGACGCGTGATTAAGTATTGTATTGACTGTCAACGAAGAAAGGCTAAATTGTCAGATCAGTATATGGCTAGCTTACCGCAGGATCGAATAACTCCAGACAAGCCAGCGTTCACATATGTTGGTACAGATTATTTTGGACCCCTACAAGTGAAAGTGAAAAGATCACGTTGCAAGCGCTACGGATGCATCTTCACATGTTTAACAACACGTGCAGTTCACATTGAGATCTAGATAACTCACTCCTTGGATACGGATTCCATGATAAACGCACTCCGCAGGTTTATTTGTATTCGTGGATGCCCAGAACGGCTAAGAAGTGATCGTCGTACAAACTTCGTTTGTGGAAATAAGGAGCTAAACCAAGCGATGGAGGATTGGAATCAACACAAGATTAATGAATTTTGCGTCCAACGAAAGATTGAATGGATTTTCAATGCACCCTCGGCCAGTCACATGAATGGGGTTACGGAGAGAATGATCAGATCTGTACGACAAATACTGAAGGCTATTTTAAAAGAGCAGATTGTAACTGATGAAGTTATTTTGACAGTGATGGCGGAAGTGACGAACATCTTAAATTCGAGGCCGCTAACACGAAATAGCGACAGTCCTTTGGACGACGAACCCATAACTCCTAATCATTTATTGCATCTACGACCGACTACGGCATTACCCCCAGGGTTGTTTAACAAGGAAGACCTGAACTCCAACGCGCATGGAGACAAGCACAGTATTTAGCGGGATTGTTCTGGCGAAGATGGACGAAGGAATATCTACCAACGTTGTTTGAAAGAAAGAAATGGACCGTGCCACGAAGAAATATGAAAGTTGGTGACTTAGTTTTGTTGGCTGACGAGACTTTCCCGAGGGGACAATGGCCTCTTGGTCTAGTTACCGAAGTTCTAACGAGCCGAGATGGATATGTTCGTACTGTCCGCGTGAAGACCAGTTCATCTGTGGCAACCAAAGCTAAGCGACAACGAAAAGGAGAGCATAAAGTCAGCTCTACCATCTTAACACGTCCTGTTCACAAGTTATGTTTTTTGGAATTGGATTCAGATGACTATAACTAACTTAAAATTTGAACTTGCTTGGATTGATTTTTTTGGTAGCTATTCTTTAAGTAAATAGTATGATGACTATTTAGGGGTCGGTGTAGCTACCGTTTCCCACATCCGGAATGTGATTTCCGGCGTACGTTTCCGGTCACGTGACTTTGCTAGCAATAAGCATAAATTCAGCCGCCATTTTTGTTAATTGATATATATTTTCGTGTTGCATGCATTTACAAACTGTTTTCTACGTAAATTGAAATAAAGAGATATTAATTTTTTAAAAGCTCTTGATGTAGCTTATTTTCGTGTGTTAATTCGCTGCCAAGTAGGACTTGGTAACAAAGAATTTCATAAAATCCTCGCACAATCCGCGGGGCGATTACAGGGCTTACTACAATCTCGTTCCCAGAGTATGCCGCCTGTTCGCGAGTTACGTAGTACCTAACCCGCGTACTCTGGGAACGAGATTGGGCTTACCCAGGGTTCGAATTAACAGATAGCGAATCGCGATTCGCTATCCGTTTTGGGGATTTCGCTACTCATTTTGCGATACAGTAATATAAAAAAATCACAATTCAACCTGAGAAGATTTCATATGTAAAAAAGTAAAACGAATAACACTGGAAACGTTTGTTTTGAAACAATTCTTTGTGTATTTTGAGGCAAAACAGTCTCTAATTTGCGTTGATATTTCTGAATAGACAATAGAATTCTGTTGCATTTCCTAATGGCCTCAAGCTGTGTTTTGATTTAATGTTTTAATATGATAAAGCTGACAGTATAAAAATCCACTTGGGAAAGGTCAAATGTCATGTTACGTGTTCATGCAACTATAATCAGATTTGAATTTCACAATCACTTAAAACTAAAACTGTTCAATAACTTTCTAGTAGTTTAATTCATAATGTGTAGTATGCGATGTACGCCAGTTAAATGTTTTGCTTCTGAGCTTTGCCATATTTACTTTATGTACAGTATTTTGTTTGTACTTTAATTTGCTCTAACTGTGAATAAATGCCTTTTAATCAAAATCAAAATGATTCCAGCTCTAGACAAGAAGAACGAAACCATTACCACAGCTGGAAAAAGCATCTTAGAATGAGTAAAATTGCAAAGTTTGGTCATGATTTTGTATATATTTGCATTACACACGGGAAAAATAACTATATTTTCTTCATTTTACACCATTTAGCAACCAATCTTTGCAGTTTTACTCATTCTAAGATGCTCTTTCTAGCTGTGGTGTTGGATTTCGTTCTTCTTGCCTTGATCAAAATTTAGTCTATAGCTAGAATCACCCATTAACTCCTTTAGATATGGTATTGCGCGAATTTTTACGGGTGATAATTGGAATGATTTAATTTTACATCGTCGTTTTCTCACTTTTCTGTGTTGTTAATCTTATACAACTTCCAAAAAATAAAGACTGCTTAATCTTTCTTATTATAACAGCCTTTCTGCTTGAAGATCGAATGCTTAATCCTTTTTTACTGTATATGCAACACAGTAATCACTTTGTAGAAATTCGCTATTCACTTTTTATTGCATGAGTCAATGGGTAGAAATTCGCTATTCACTTTTAAATATTTAATTCGAACCCTGGGCTTACCACTGATTAGGCATAAATTTTATAAATTTGCCTCATACAGCTAGTAAATTAATGGGCTGCTTTTGCAGTAAAAAATCGTCATCAGATATGTAAATTTCTAGTTCAGATCATGTCATATTTTCATTTTTTATCACTCTTGCATCAGGTCTTCAGGCTGTATAATGTTTATAACAGGCATTCAATAACACATTTTCCAAAACAATGTGAACGATCCTGAGGTAAAGTGCGTCGAATGATCCAGAGATTCATCTGGAATATTGCAATCAGAAAAAATTAGTTATGCATGAGGGCACAACTGAAGAAAAGTGGTTGAATGAGTTGAACAAGTGTTTGCTGTTTGTCGGAAATAGCGTCATGCCTGTAATTGTTATTGAGTGTTTGCATATTTAGTTTACTCTTAGATTAATTCATGTACCTTTAAGGCAAGTAATATATTTTTGGAACACTGTTGTATTGACCAGTTTCAGCATAATACGCACAATTTGAGACATGTCTGTCTGAGATGAAGTGTCTTCCCAGTCAATGCACATTTAGATGTTTCTTTGGCCAGGGTTATTTTATTAAATAATTCGCCCCAAAATAATTACATTAACAAATCAGGAAATAAAACATTTGCAAAAAGTGGGCTGTGGCCTAGAGGCCTACTAGAAACCATGTGCCTGGCTTTTACTCAGTAGATAAAAATTTAATAATTAATTAAAATATCATGGTGCCAGTAATTCACGTGGTTTTTAAAGAAAGGTAGAATGGACGACTTACGCTTTAGAAAAATTTTTAATCTGGGAATAACAAAGGATATTTTCTGAAAGAAGTTATCAAAATTAGAAAAACTGCAAAGTTTGGTTGCGAAATGTTGTATAATACGGAAATATAGCCCTGCGAATTTGGCAAATCTGTATACATTTCTATTACGTGCGGAAATTGGTAACTAATTTAGTTACCAATTTAGGCACGTAATACAAAAGTATACAAATTTGCCAACTTTGAAGGGCTATATTTTCCGTATTTTACAACATTTCGCAACTAAACTTTGTAATATTACTAATTCCAAGACGCTCTTTCCAGCTGTGGTGATATATTTCGTTGTTCTTACTTAGATTAAAATTTAGTCTAAAGCGCAAGTCGTCCATTGCGATACAATAGAAGATATATACATAATTGCAAACTATTATTGAAATGTGGTAAAATAATGGAGAACATAATTATAAATTGGACCAGTTTATAGTCACTTATTTTTCAGATTACTCGGTCTCCTTTGTTCTTTGGAGAAAATATATTTAATAACCCCTACGTTATATTGAGACAACGAGGTGTGTTTATTCATGCACATAAATCACATATCCCCTCGTTGCCTCAAAATAACCTATACTTATCCTTTTTAGTCGGAAGAGTGTTTCATCGGAAATAGCGTCATACCTGTAATTGTTATTCAGCTTCATTTATGTTCCCGTACCGGAATATATATAAGGGCAAAGAAACCTCTAATTTAAAAACGACGAACCTCGGTAGAGCGTTGGTAACTTCACTGAATTCTTATTACATGTAGTACATAATATTGAGGTGAGTGTGTTTCGAATACAAGATTTGTTTTTAAAACTTAGATTCCTCCTTAAGCCGTTAGGCGTTGATAATTTTCTTCTCGTCCACGCGGGCTGATCGACGTACTCTTCTAATTTCCAAATCATCCAAGTTATCATTTGGTATCTCTTATATTCTTATACAGTATATATACGAATAGCCTTTTCAAAAAGAGCTCGATTCTTTATATAGGTATTTAGATTTCTTTAACTGCCTAAGAATAGTGGTATTTGGTTTCGGTGCATATGGCTATATTTTTTATATTGGTTTATTGGTATTCTCATGCATGACTAAAAACTGCGCGGTTTTTCCGTTTTAGCGCATGTCTTCACCGGGCTAAAAACATACGCGATCACAAATATATGTCCAAAGTTCTTTTACTGACAAAGTTATTCTATATACATAATATCAATATATAAATTTAGATAGACGTATCCATTTTAAGAACTTTTTATTAAAACTGTTTGCAATGTTAATTAACCTCAACATATTTCATTCTGGTGAAACGAGTGCCTTCAACATTGACTGTAACTTTATATCATTCTAATGTTTAGCGTGAACGAAAATGAAATTTGCTTGTGGAATTGTGTTGTTGGTTGTTATTCACACAGCCACTGCAAGATTGCAATTGGTGCCGTTTGAAGATGTTCGAGATGTTGAGGTATAAGATCTCACAGGAATAACTTAATTCATTCTCCCTGCATTGGTTTGTTACAAAACTTCATAATAATACTATCTATAAAATAACATGTATATAACGCGTGCTCTGATTGGTCGAAACCCGTGTTTGGATCAGGCCATCCAAACACAGAAATTTAAAGTGAATGTTTTTTAAAGTGAAATTTTAACGCGGAAAGCTGTTATTTTATAAAACAATTACTTTATAGTTTCTGTGTTTGGATGGCCTGATCCAAACACTTAGGAATGTTGCTCGAGTTAAGAAAAGCTCGCAAAAGCACTCGCCTTCGGCTCGTGTTTCGCGCGCTTTTCTTAACTCTCGCAACATTCCCGCGTGCTTGGATCAGGTCATCCAAACACGGAAACCATAAAGTAATTGTATAATGAAAAAATGCGTGGTATATACGTTCCTACTGGTTTTGTACATTAATGGGCTGCTTTTGAAGTAAAATCGTCATCAGACATGTAAATTTCCAGTTCAGATCATGTCATCTTTTCATCTTTTATCACTCCTGCATCATGTCTTCATGTATCTTTTATTCATAATCAAGTATGATTTGATTTATGAAATAAATTATATTAAGAACGAACTGAGAGTTGTACGTTTAATAGCTAGGTGTAGAAGCCCCCCCCCCCCCGCCTGGCGTAAGCAAATTGGATGCATTAGCATATCCTACCTTATAAAACCCAGTACTGGGGAATCTTGTCCTCAGTCGTGACAAAGCTGTTACCTCCCACCTCACCCTTGGAGCATGATTCCCGCACCATATTCTTGGGAACTTCTTTCCAGGAAATCGGAGTCCCAAGTCATGCACAGCTCTCTCAATTGTAGTAATTTGCATTCCCGTGTCTTGTCTGAGCAACACTAACCAGCTCCCCCCAGTGCATTTTTTAAGGATTCTTCAGTGGTGGGGAAAAACTGCCAAAGGGCCCATCAGGGGGGGGGGTAGGCCAAAAAATTCAGAATGACGAACCCCCGCCCTTTTATCAATGTTGTGTGTCTTTGCTTGGTAAAATTAATAGCGAAGACTGTTGTTATTCACATGGTGAATCAATATTGAGCCACGAATTTGCTATCCGGAAAATGTAGACGCAATTTACAAACTTAAATACGCATATTTTACGCACAGACATATTACAGTAGCATGCAGGGCCATAGGAAGCTCTATTTGATTGAGGGCTGAAAACGAGGGCCGAAGGCCAGAGGAAATTTTTAAATTTGGGGTCTCTGAAATGCCATTTCCTGGACTTTGGGGGAAGTTTTGACAGAATTCTGATGGTCAGGAAACAGCGTTTTAGTATGTCGAAATTTACAATTTGCTTACAATTTAGTAGTACGTATATACGTATATATATATATATATATATATATATATATATATATATATATATATATATATATATATATATATATATATATATATATATATATATATATATATATATTGGAGAAGTTGCACGAAAATATGGGTAATATGATTCTTTGCAGTTTGTCATGGATAATGTTGCCACTTAAAATTAATCAATTGTCAGTATTCTAAAGGTATAAAGGTCTGCATGATTTTGAAAAAAGAATGATTTATATTAGCAAATTATTGGGAAGGCTGCAGCCCCCCCCCCCCCCCAGGTTGCTGCGGCCTCAGAAGTAATAAACCGAAAAACACTTACCGATTTACGATATTTTAAATGTTATCCATGTAAATGCCATGATTTCGTAATACCCCCATCCCAATACCCCCATCGCCACGGCCCTGGGACCCATTTTCCTTGCTCTCTCCCAGGATAGTATGCGATCGCCGAAGGTGTGAGCCGAGTACCGCAGGCAAAAGTTAGCTACGGGGGTCTGGGGCATGCCCTCCCAGGAATTTTTTTAAACGTGGGTCTCTGAAATAGCATTTCCTGCATTCTGAGAACACATTTTTTTTAAAATCTCAGCTTTTCAAAACAAAGTTCTAATTCACCATTAATGGTGAAATTTGTAATAAATTGCATGCTAAACATTCAAACACAACATAAGTTTAAGTATGCTCACCAACAAATTTTGTTTTTTAAACGTCTTTTCCATGTTAAACTTGTTTACTCAAGACAAGTCCTAGGGCCATGGCTTTGGGGCAATAGGCCATTTTTTTTCTTCAGTGGTGGGGCAGAGGAAGGGGCCCAGTGGGGCAAATGACCCACCACTCCATGGTATTAAAAAATTCCTTGGCTCCCCCCTCCTTCCTCCATATTACGACAATTACGTAATGCCCCTCATGTTCGTCGCATGTCCCAGTATATATGTTCCCCTCCGTTGCTATCGATCAGCCGTATCGCATCCCTGTATACAATGTGTAGGGCTCGACTCACCCTACCGGTTCCAACCCTTTCCCGAGAACAGCTAGATAAAAGTAACTCGGTTATGTAGTCAAATATCGAAGTGTGCACATGGGCCGATGGCCGTAAAGGACTAAAAACGCCAATGCTTGTCCCACGGTCATGGCCTCGTTCGAATTGCCTCTTCAACGGTACTATAACCCTCAAATAAACGCGTCAGATCAGCGTAACATGTTACTGGGTATACGAAACCAGATTGTTAACAATGAATAAATGCAAAGAGTGCCAAAACATGATCTAAAAAGGGAATTTGCATACATTTTAGTATTTGTGCAAAAGGCTGATCTTCTATCAAGAGGAACTACACACATAGTCTGTCGTGATGGCAATTCGTTAAAATGAAGTGTGCCGCATTTATACACAAAGTTCGTCCAGAACTCCAGATGGATCATCGTGGTCTAATATAAATTAGGCATAAATTCAGCCATGCATAGACAGGCTAGTAAATTACTGTTAGCCTCGAAGTATTTCAGTTTAACATAAAACGCGTTGTACAGATGATCATGCGCTGCGGTAACACATCTTAAATATACACCATCTTCTACATACGTATGTAGGCTATTAGGAAAAGAATACGCGTGCATATATAGCGTTTGCCAAATTAAATGTTTGTCCCGAAACATCGTTTGCAGCAAATTCACCAATACTAACCCTGATAGGAACTAAGCGTGTTTTAAATAGATCTTATTTTAGCGACTGAGCTCAAACAACGAGCTATGGTTATTTGCATTCGGTTCGGTACGCTACATGACTTTTGAACTAGATCTTATTTGTTCTTTACTCTTTTTTCGTCAGTTGCCTGTTTGTTCTAAATCGAAAGAAGGGAACCAAACCTTGCATCGTAAAGTATCAGGAGATGGCGGAGTTGTGATCTGCATAAAAAACAATGGAAAATATGTGTGGAAATTTCTCGATGGTAAGATTAACTAGAATTAAGGATCTTTAGGGGGTAAATTGGCACACAGCCCCTCCCATGAGAAGATTCCTTCCATCCTGAATTACACATTCTGTTTCACAAAACAAAACTCAAACGTACATTGTGTTTGTGCATGAGAAGCAACTTAAAAACTTCGTTGTTGTTTTAGACTAGGTCGCCAAACCCCCATGTACATGCCTTATACAGAGACCACCTTATCAAAAATTTCACCTCGTAATGTGATTTGTTTCAGCAGAGAAAATCGAATCTAACGAAATCTTTATATGCTGCTTTCTCTACAGTATATCAGTTTCAGCTTTCAATAAAAAGCAAGCATCATGCAGGCCGACACTAACAATTTCTGTCAATATCCTTCCACAGGTTCCTCTACACTTGGTGAAAAATTCAATCCTGCAAAAGATTGTTCTGATATTGTAGACAATCTTCCCGAAGCAAAAGATGGTTTCTACTGGATAAAACACAACAAGGGAGAACTTTCAAAGGTACAGCACTTTTTCAGTTTTTCAGCTATTAATAACACAACAGGTGACTTTCCGTATTACGATACCGAAAATACATCACGAAAATACATCGCGAGGACTACAGTTTGAGATTCATTGTATTTAAATTTAAGTCGTTAACGTGGAAATTGAGCTGATATCCTCATGTTTCGAGCACGACTATATTTCCCTTTGATCTTGACCCCCAATCCAGACCCAACCCGATCCCTACGGTGCACGAAACATCGGGATGCAACCGAAATTTACCTATGATTCTCTAGGGGTGGTGTGACACACACACAGACGGCGGGGGATTATTGTTGATTGGAATGACGAACAGTCCAGTCACATGGAACGTTCCATCAAATGAGAAACCAGTAGATCCATTGGGACCTCCTCATTGGTCCAGCAAGTTTGGTGACGTCAACGTGCAGGATATTGCAATTCAAATCTCAACCACAAAGGATTTTGAAGACACAAAGGCACATTGGTGAGTTGTAAATATTGTTTAAAGATGAAGTAAATGGTTTGTTGGAGACCATTACACTAATACCGTGCCATAAGCACCATATTATAACAAACCATACTAAGCCATATTACTTATCACGCCGTACCTTGTCAGGTCATTCCATATTGATGTGCATGGTAATATATGCCATACAATGCCATACCAAACCACACCTTGTTATATCATACTTATAAGTAATCATACTTGCCTTATCATACCAATCTAATACCATACCGTTCCACACCATACTAAACCAATCCATTCCATAATATATATTATATAATACCTTATTGGCTGTTTATGGTCACGTGATATTAAATAGAAAATTCCATTTCCCAAAAGTGCAATGGAATACGTTCTATTGCACTCTTTGCGAATGCAATTATACTATGCGTTTTATTTCATTGCACTCTTTGTGTTTTCGATAAATCGCATCCGTCAAAATGCTTCTCAAACGAATCTATTAGTCTATTTTGGTATTATATAAAACAAATTAAATAATGAATGTTTATTCGTGCAGTGGTAAGAATATTTTCATTCGGTGAAAGATGGAATGTTCCATTCAACTCGGCTGTCGCCTCGTTGAATGGAACATTCCATCTTTCACCTCGATCATGAAAATATTCTTACCATTGCACGAATAAACATTCATTATTTGTATACTGTAACATTCACAATTCTTTCAAACCATTTGTATACAGGTCTTACAGGTTAAAAACAAACCGTGCTCTTGGCAATCTGTTTGGTGTTGGAAGTGGTGGATGTACAGACTTTGATTCAGGGATTGGAAATGTGTCTTATGTTAAAGACATCCTTACTGAAACAGTGGTCACTACAAAATTCAGCTGCTCAAACTTTGGACCTTATCAGAACGTCAATCTGGGATGGGTATCTATGATAATAGTACATTGCGTAAAGCACTCTATTAATCTTTGAACAGGTGCAATCAGAAATTTGGGTTGATGTAGCCGCGACGTCCTGGTTAATTAAATTAATCACACTATGTTAGCTGTATATATAATGAGAACTGGTTGGAATTTAACCCCAAAACTGCTTATATTTAACACTAGAGGACGTTTTTACAACGTACGCATAAAACTATAGACATAGTGCAATGTGATTGATTAACACATATAACATATATAGTATTGCATATCTCACAAAGAAACTACATACTCTTGAAATCCCACAGTGCTCCTTTTTCTTCTGGAAATTAGAAATTATAATCACATGCCTATTATGAATAATAATTGCTGCCAAATCCTGCAATAACCTGCGCGCAATCTCATGACATCGGTGAATGAGATGTCACGAAAGAGCGCGCAGACTAGGTCAGCAAAGCTATTATAGGGACCTTAAGCATGTACGACGGCAAGGCGACGACGACAGCCAAAACAAATAAATTATTGCGAAGAAGGGTTGTTGTGTATTATCCACTACATGTATATATGAATTGAGTTCAGTTTGAAGAGATCAAAACAAAGGCTTTATGGTTAAAAACGCTTCTGCTGAGCAAATTTGTAGTTTCACTTGTCGCGTCTTGACATGTTTGCGTTGTACACGAGACGTGAAAATCTCTGGTTTGCCGTTGTAAAAAGCCCTAACACAATGTCTCCAACTCCCGTGGGGCTTTTAATTATTCCTTTCTTTTGTACGAGATCAGGAATATCATTGTGGGAATAGCCGTCGCGTTTCCGTCCTGTTTGCTTAAGGTCCTTAATCTTTCCCGGGCCACGGCTATCTAAATTGCCATGTTAAAGTTATTGCTATGTATATACTGTCGTATTATTATTGCTTTTACAGGGAAGAATGAATTACTGTCTCAGAAACAAATGTCCAAGCGGTTATGCATTTATAAAAGGATTTCCTTTCAAACTTGACAGTTATGGATCTTTTAGGTAAACAGAAAGGCTATAGAGACTCGTTAGATATATGTCATTACGTTGACCAAAGAAGGGATCTAACTTACATTATATATATTTATATTTTCAGTTATAGTGCAAGTTCACAGTTTTCAGGTATCACACACAATGCTACAGCTTTTGTTGGCTGCGATGCTGGCAAGGTTTGATAGTTTGTTACTTAACCCGAGGATTTGGTATTACTAATTTTCCAAGTTACTTACGACGATGAATCTTATTAAATCTTGCCCAACATTTATGTTTAGTGTTGTGTATGTTTTGGTCCCAAAGGTGGAAGAGGTCATTATTGCAGCAGAAAATGTAAAGCTTTTAATGGTGGTACCATCCTCACTGGTCAGGTTTACGTCTGGTATTGGATCAGAACGCGCATGCCTGAACGACTGTGGAAAAGATGTATGGAGTTTAAGATGAAGACTGAAGCTGGGAAACTTGAAACGTATTACATTGATAGAAATACCGGTGCTGCTCATAAGGTATTGTGTAGAGTATTTGGGACGAATTTGTAATTTAGGCAATAAAATCAGACTGGAGGAAATTTGCATGGAATATTCAGAATGAGAAAACATCATTACGGAACATAATTTTGAAAAGCAGGTGAAAAACAAGTATATACAATCGGAAAATATGGAATTATGTTTAAAGTGAGATAAAATATATAAATATACCGTCAATGTCTGTTGACTTCAGGCATGGACAGATTCGAGCATGTATGTATTAAGATAATTAAGTTCTCGTTGGACCATGAGTTTAAAAGATGCCAAGTTGGGAAACGAGCTACATTTCTTGTCTTTTGCGGCTATCATTACAACCAGAAATGAGACGGATGACTCGAATTTTCACATCCGAAAGATCGTGATTGTCATTGTACAAGTGCCTATAGCAACATAATATTTAGCATCGTTGTTGATGACAGCTCACCAAACTTTTCCCTCAAACATCTTCCAATTTCCCCAATGTAGAGAATGCATCATTTAAGGAGATGCATGTGCCGAGGTAGTACCCAAGATATCATGAAATTTATGTACAAAAGATTTTTTAATAAATGCGAAATTTGTTGTTTTATACAGGGCGCATGTTCAGAACAATTTCAGACATTCTTGAATGAAGGTGTAAGTCAATATAATATGTTATATATTTCTATCTTCCAAAATGATACATTGGAAGTGACTATAATCTATATCTAGAAACTTTAGTGCGAAATCTACCTTCTGGGGTTAATTTCGAAGGCCAGGACGCTTGTTTATAGTCAACAATCACGAAACAACTTTATGCCAACGTAATTAATCACTGTCAATGTTAAACTCTTTCAGACACTCTTGGTAAAAAACAAGGAAAGTTTTAGGAACCTTCCACCAGTGCCAGGACAGATTTCATATCGCGAGGACAACAAGAAACTTTATGTGAACAAAGGAAATTAATGGGATGCCATCGGTAGTGAAAAAGAAGTAAGTTTTGACAGATGTTAACAGTATTCGTGAAAAAGAAGTAAGTCTTGAGATATAACAGTATGTATTTCTGTGCCTAAAACATGGGGCGAGTTAACTACATTTCCTCCTTGCAAGACTCAATACAGGACATTTTACCTCCACAGTATTACGTAACTTTTGTGACTTTTTCTTGATTTTTATATGGTTTTTAAGACACAAAACCTGCGAAAAAATATGACTGCAAAATTTCAGAGTCTTGAAAACCTCCTTGAAGACAAGTTGAAAAAGATTGAAGGAAGATTAAATGGTAAGTTGAAGTGCACCATACTGCTGTGTTTACAAGATGTTTCCCATTGTGAATTAATTATTCCAAATCGCTATATAGTCATTATTGGGTGGCCATTATAGGCAGCGGCAGATTGAGAAAGATACCTGAAAAATATAAACAAAGGCCCTTCGCTCAAAACATCGAAGTTCTGCTCATATTTTTTAGGTAGTTGTATCTCTCTCAATCCACATAGCTATATAATATTATGTTATTGAGGTTATAAAATTAGTTCGATGTTTTGTGTTTCTTTTACTTTTAGCAACAATGATCTGAGCGATAAAACTGTCGCAAGCAAGTTTATTTATAATAGCTAGTAATATAATAATTATACTAGAAATACATGCATGCAACAACCCCTCGCCTATATTTTCCAAACATTGTTTCGACATAAAGTATGGAAGATATTATTTCGCTGGCCTTAGGGTGCACGTGACAAAACGTAACAAAGCAACGACTAACCCTACTCCAAACACCAACTCTAACCCTAATCCTTACCCTATAAACCCTAATCCTACTCCAAATTTGTTTCTAAACCAATCTTGAAGAAAAAAGTTTTGACGAAATGTCATTTGAGGTCAGCAAATAGTTGATGCCATGAAGTATTCGTAATTACGCCAACACTGAGCGCAGGCTCGCGTTGCTCACGTCATGTTAGTCATGGCAACACGATAATTGTTTTTTTAATTTTTTGTACAAACCTTCAAAAAATAGATGAAACTTGAATACTTTTAAATACAGAACTATCAATTTATAAAATATATAAAGTAGGTATATTATTTTGTTCTCTATGGGCTTTTTTAATGTAAAATTCAAAATGAAACTCTACGTAAAACGTTTTTAAATGTGAATTGAAATTAACTGCTTTTTGCCGATATTTTTAAACTTCTCAACTCGAGCTTCAACTTTTTACTCGCACTTTGAAATTAAATTTAATTCGTACAGGACGCTAATGAAAATAATTTGCTTTCCTTTTTATTATGAACTTCTACAAAAGTTAATTTAAGTAAGAAACTTTCGCATACAATGCATAGGAAAGACTTGAACAACAAGAACAAAGTCTATAATATTACTAGAAATACATGCATGCAACAACCCCTCGCCTATATTTTCCAAACATTGTTTCAACATGAAGTATTCGTAACTACGCCAACACTGAACGCAGGCTCGCGTTGCCACGTCATGTTAGTCATGGCAACACGATAATTGTTTTTTTAATTTTTGTACAAACCGGGAAAAATATATGAAATTTGAACACTTTTAAATACAGAACTATCAATTTCTAAAATATTTAAAGAAGGTATAATATTTTCGTTTCTATGGGCTTTATTTTAATGTAAAATTTAAAACGAAACTCTACGCAAAAGTTTTTAAATGTGAATTGAAATTAACTGCTTTTTGCCGATATTTTTAAACTTCTCAACTCGAGCTTCAACTTTTTACTCGCACTTTGAAATGAAACAAATTTAATTCGTACAGGAGGCTAATGAAAATAATTTGCTTTCCTTTTTATCATGAACTTCTACAAAAGTTAATTTAACCATAGGCAGCCCAGCAAAATGTGTAAAAATGCATTAAAAGCTTAAAAATACGTATAAAGTTCGTCTCAATTTGCTACCAAGCGATTTATTTGTGTAGCTCATTATACATGCAGATTCCGATGTTTACGTCATTGTATTTTCATCGGAATCTGCATGTATAATGAGCTACACAAATAAATCGCTTGATAGCAAATTGAGACGAACTTTATACGTATTTTTAAGCGTTTAATGCATTTTTACACATTTTGCTGGGCTGCCTATGATTTAACTAAGAAACTTTCGCAAACAATGCATAGGGAAGACTTGAACATCAAGAACAAAGTCTATATTATTAAATACAAAGTCATACATAAACAATTGAAACAAACTTGTCCTATACTTTAGGATTTATCATATAATATCAATTCTTATCAATGTTTACGTTTAAAAATTGCAAAAAAGTTGTACAATTTGTTATGTGAAACGATTTTCCGAGCTTTCTTACATGTATTTTTTTATATTTTTTGCCTTCTTCACTCCTGGCAAACAGCCATATTTTGAGATCAGTGATGACCACCCACTCAACACCGTTGGTGAGCGCCCACGATCATTGATGAACTTTAGACTTCGCTAATGCTTTTGTTTCCCCGGGTGTAAATAGCCGGGGGGAATTAGTACCCTCGCACGTCGTCGGCTCGGGGACAAAGTCATACATAAACTTAGCCTGATAACAGACCTACGCTTCGCCCGCCCTAAAATTCACGGGTCGACGAAGGGCGAAACGTAGGTGTGATGAAAATGTTGTCAAAAGTGCATGTAAGTCGACCGCCTGGCGGTCGACAAAGCTGATTGGCTAATTCACAGGGAAATAGGTTGTGATTGGTCGGTCGCTAACATGAAAAGATTTGAAAAGATCAATATTTTCAACGGTAAATCAACGCATATAAATATGCATACAGTTAATATTCTAAATATTTTGTGATGCCGAACGACAACTAGTCTATGATCAGTATCTTAATCTACCGTCTAAAATTAAAACTAGAGGGGAGTAGATCAGTACGTGTCAAATTCTTCAGCGTTGTATCTTTCCGTTGTAATAAACAATACAATATATAATTTTTTATACACGATCTAAGTTTTGTGATTATAAATCATAGTAAAACTCGGATACAAATATGTGCGCATTCATGATTTACATTTTGATAACATAGCACGTACAAAATATTTTATTTAGATTTTACCATTGTATGGCGATTTCAAAATGTATAAATTGTAAGAGTTGGGATGCAATTCAACAATGGCACATTGGCCATTGCCAAATTTGCGTAAGCAGATTTTATCGCATTTATAGAATGTGTTGAAAATGTTGTATTATTACTAGCTGTAACTGTTCATTTACAAAGGTTTAAGTATATAACTGCAACGGGCTCCATGGCGTTACCAATATTTTAAATATTTATCCGAATATCTGCACTTATCGACTCTTACTAGTTTACATGCAAACTTGCAATAAAGTGAAATCGACAACTTTCATTGTATTTTTAGGTATTACATGTGTGTCAATCATCATCGTTAATTATTGCAAAATGCAAAGTGGGCGGAAGGCGCTTTTGACAACATTTTCATCAGACCTACGTTTCGCCCTTTCCGTCGACGAATTTTAGGGCGGGCGAAACGTAGGACTGTTATCAGGCTAACATAAACTAGAAAATACATGCATGCAGAAACCCTCGCCTTGCTGACAAAACCATTGTATTTTCCGAACATGAAGTATCTAAAGTAGTTGTCATGGTAACACGATAATTTTTTAAGAATCAGTGTGACCAGATTTGGTAAAAAGTTTTACTTTAGGTAAAATTTCGTGAATTTTCAAGAAAATTTTGTAATGAGTTTCTTTTGGTAAAATTTTGGTAAAATATGAAAGGTTTGAATTATTAAAAATAGTTGGTAAAAATGTGTGTTTTTTGTTTAATAACGTGCTCAAAGTGATGAACAGAACTGCCAAGCCTAAGAAATAAAGCCTTATCATTAGCAAAAACTGCAATACGATTAAAGCAACAAGTATTTCGAGACAATTTTTGTTAATATTTTTTCTACTTTGATGACGTAACTATTGTTTTTTGGCATTATCATGACGTAATTATTTGGGAAGCCGACATTTGGTAAAATTTTTCTTAATTTAGTAAAATTTGAACAAAATTTTGGTAATGACTGCTGAAAAAGTCTGGTCACACTGTTAAGAATATTCTTACAAATAAAAAATCGCTTAAAAATATCACTTTTAATTACAAAATTATTAATTTCCCAACATATATATATGTTAGGTATATTATTATACGTAATATAAGCCTCAATTTAAGGTAAAATTCAATCACAAACGCTTCGCAAAACGTTTTAAAGTCACTAGTGTTCTTTATGAAACTAAAGTAACTGCCTTTTAATTAAAATGGTTTTATCGATAAACTTTGAGTTTGCAATAAAATGATTTAAAATTCTCGCTTGCAAATAACTTTGCTTTCTTTTTTATTTAAAAAAATTCAATATCATAAAAAAGGGAATCAATAGTTAAAGATACACTGAAATTATATGCTGTCTTGTTTAGTTGTTTCATTATACGCAAAGGCCGTCGGGTTTTAAACCATTATAAAATCAAAATTTAAAACAAACTTACCTTCGTTAACGTCGGATCCTTTCTATTAGCCGATTCTTTCGCAGTTTCTTTCTAAGAGAGCTTTTGAAATTTACAAAATCTCGCAAAAATGAAATATATTTGCAAGAAATGTTTGTTATTTCGCTGTCGTCTGTCGTCATGCAGTCGTTATAATGCAAACTTTAAATTGGACCAATCAATGTCCGCTATTCATGACAGTCCGCCATATTTTTGAGATCAGTGAGGATGACCACCCACCCAACACCGTTGGTGACCCACGCCCGCGATAATTGATGAACTTTAGACTCCGCTAATGCTTTTGTTTCCCCGGGTGTAAATAGCCGGGGGGAATTAGTACCCTCGCACGGCGCTTCGCGCCGTCGGCTCGGGGACTAGAAAATACATGCATGCAGCAACCCCTCGCCTTTCTTAGCAGATAAAGTATAAAAACTCCACATAAAGTATTAGACCATTATAAACAAACATAAAAACACAACTGATGCACTAGCTTTATAATGAACGATAACATTCACTGCAATTTTGATGCCTACCAGCTTGCATTTATAAAGTGAATTAACGAGTTAAGCAAGTACGGCATGGAATTTTACTACTGAAATGTTTACACTTACCCAAACCGGCACAACAACGATTAAATATCAAAGTATCAACATCAAAACATCAAAACATCAAGACATCAAAACAATTATTATACAAACTTTGTTTCACGGTTGAACAGCCACTAATTCATGAAATGCAGGCCTATTTCCAGTTAAAACCGAGAAAAAAAAGTGTTGTACCTTTTAACGAAATTTAAAACAAAAAATTGACGTAAAATAGCAAAATACGTCCTTTCAAAATGAAAAACAATTGCTTCGACAGAGTTTGTACTCGCGCATGCGCATAACGTCGAAAACCGTTCATGACATAAACAAAATGGAGGACAACTTTGCACCATTGCTTTGCACCAGTGAACTCCATGTCTTTTATCTGGAATGATAACATGCTGGAGAAACGTGAAGCCAATACCAACGCCACTTGACGCGCGCTGATTCGTGATAGACCGCGCGGTGATGGCGTATAAGGAGACTGAAACTGACGTACTATATGGCGTGGCGATCAGACCGCGCGGTGATGGCGTATAAAGGGACTGAAACTGACGTACTATATGGCGTGGAGGGCTGACGCCACTGCTCACGCGAGGCTTCACTTTTTAACTGCCAAATGACTGAATGTTATCGTTCCAGGTAAATAGATTGAGTTCACTGCTTTGCACTCCGCTATGTTTTCACATACCCGGGTATAATTAGCCGTGAGGAATTAGTACCCTCGCACGGCGCTTCGCACCGCCGGCTCGGAGACAATTGAAACAAACTTGCCCTGCACTGTAGGCTATACTTTAGGATTTCTCATACTAAATCAATTTTTATAAATGTTCACGTTAAAAAATTGAAAAAAAATACAATTAATTTGTTATGTGAAACGATTTTCCAAGCTTTCTTATAAAATGTATAGGATGTATTTTTTATATTTTCCCCTTCTTCACTCCTGGCAAAGTTGGCAAACAGCCATATTTTGAGATCAGTGAGATGACCACCCATACACCATGCGCCCGCAATATTTGATAAACTTTAGACTTCGCTGGTGCGTTTCTTTCCCCGGGTGTAAATACCCGGTCGGAATTAGTACCCTCACCCCGGGCTTACGCCCGGAACGGCGATCCGCGCCGTTCGCTCGGGGATTACTAGCTATTATAAATAAACTTGCTTGCGACAGTTTTATCGCACAAATGACAGATCATTGTTGCTAAAAGAAACACAAAACATTCTCATTGTCATTGAAGAGTTTGCAACCTATAAAATAATTATGGCAGGAAATCCTCGCTAATTTGAATGGCTTGAAAACATTCAAGTTTTGAAGTATGAACTATCGTTTCTCGTGTGGCAGTTTTTTGCTCAGATCATTTTTGCTAAAAGTTTCTTATATACATGGCCATGGTATAAATTTACATTTTTTATTTCAGCGAAGTCACTTTATGTTCAAAATTAAACAAGCACAGGAAAAACTTGTAACGATATCCTAACAGCAAATAAATTCGCCTGCGTCAATTCCTTTCCAGTACACACCACATGCGATATACTTTTTAACACTCGTGTGTTACATTTAAATAATATAATTATTTTATTTTATTTCAGCCAAGTCAATCCCGGGAAAGTCTTGTAAAGATATCATAGCAAGAAATAAATTCGCTGTATCAGGAACTTATTGGATCCAGCCTGCAGTCAATAAGTTATTTCAAGTTTACTGTGACATGGAAACTCACGGGGGAGGCTGGACCTTGGTTTACAGCTACACCTTTACAAATTACAACAGTTTTACCTCGCCAAGCAATGCCGTAACCCCCCGTCCAAACTGGCCTGCCAGTGACGCCAATGTCCCAATCTCAACCACTCCTCCACTCAGTGAGTCATCTCTTGGGGCTGTAGACTGGAATCTTTGGAAGACTATTGGAAAAGAGTTCATGATCAAGTCAAATATCAATGATTGGATTGTTTGTCAACCAAATGGTGGAAGTCTGGTCACAAAGATAGAAGGATCAATGAGTTGTCAGAATATAAAGAACGTGGCAACAGCTTGTGGTGGTGTGGCACCGTATAGAGTTTTTTGGTACAATATTGGACCAACACTCCATGCTTCTTCGTATTACTATTACTTTGATGGACACACAGGTAATAGCTGGCCAACACATGATCCTTGTGGCAAAGATGAGACTGATTACAAGAAAGGAGTCAGCAACCCTGGCGGACAAATCTATCTTCGCTAGAATCCAAACTTTCACATTCAGTATTTTATCTTATATAACACTTGATATAACATGCACAAGTAATCAGGACATAGATATTGGTAAGCGTTCTCCGGTATTATCCATAATATCGAAAAACTACACAACCTGAGAAATAGAAAACATTTAGCAGTACTATTATTAACTTTGCATTGGTAATCGAGAAATACACTTAATTCATGTTTTTTGCAGTCTATTCATTAATTCCAAGCACATATTACGCTGCATTAATATCGATAGGGATAGCTAGGCTCAGACTAGTCTTCTGTGCACGCCTTTTATTTCGGCTCTAAATCAAGGAGCCCTTAAGGAGCCCTGGGAACGAAGATGTTCGTGAGAACAATAACTCGTTCCCAAGTCCCTACATCTACGCGCTGTTCAATACTAAATTTCGCCATTTTCCTCTTTCATCTCGCACGGCGCACCTTTTCGAACCCAAAATAAACGCCATCACGAGAATCACGTGACCTAAAAACGTATTGTCAACATTCAGTAGAAAAATTGTGATGATTGACATTCGATGTTACTAAAAAAACCTAGCAAATATTCTATCATGTTTCAAGACGTACGTATCATTCCTCTGTGCATATTCGTGTGAACACAAGACAAGCTATCTTGAAGAACTATAATCATAGACATAACCCTTGAGACTGTTCCTTATAACATTGCAAAAGTTAATGCAAATTGGAAAAAAAAACCTTCGTCACCCCCTTCTTCCCCAGTTGGATATTGAGAATACGTAAGCCCGAAACAGCTTTTGGTAGTTTACCACGACACAAACTCGACATTAAGAGAAATCGCAGTTACCAGCTGAAGTCGGTATTATTACCTATCAATCCAAAATAAGACCAATTCTCGAGTATGCATCACCTGTCTGGGCGGGACTCCCTAATTACCTGCGAGATGAAATAGAGCGGGTTCAATCCAGGAGCTTAAGAATCCTTGGCCTGGAAAAAGATTACCTACCACCGTTGAACAAAAGAAGGGAAGAGGCAACTAGTCGAGAAGTTGATAGGTTTATGAACGATCCACACCATCCCTGTCGCAGTGTTTTGCCAAAATTAATTAACAATCAGTACAATTTAAGGAACATTGACCGGAATCGCAATATATCATTCTTCTCAGGAACTGAAAGGCATAAACATTCATTTTCAGGTAGAGCTTGTAAATATGTATAAATAGTTTTAACTTATTAGAAGAACTTATTAGATTAAAGAATTTATTAGTTTTAACTTCTTAGTTAGTTTTCTAAATTATCTTACAACAATTTGTAATATAAAGACATATCCGCAGCATATATACTTTCTTAAACAAGTAATTGTAAGTCCATTGTACTTTTTTATCTTAAGATGGATGAATAAAGCTATTATTATTAATACTGGAGGAAAGAACGAGCAAATTTCCACCCCCGAATTCCACGTTACGTAGTTTATTTGAATGAAAATAATATCTATTTGCAAAATCATTTCAATTCAAATTTTGGTGAACTGCAACAATACCGTATGTTGGATTTCGCTTGTTTGGCCATGCCGTAAAATGTAGTAGTTTTAGGATATTTGAGGATTACGTATGACAAATTAACACGAAGAGTACCATTAGGGACAGTCGATCAAGTTAAGGGTTCTACATCTGAGCCATGAATTTTCAATATCCTCTAAACCGTGATAAAATATTGATGTACAATTCCTAAGTTTGTAATCTTTTAACATATCGTTGTTGCTCATGAACACACTGAGCAGTGATGGACCAAAAAACGATACCGTAATAACAATCATGAACGCGTTAATTGTCACGTGACGTAGCCAGTACTTTGATGAGACTTTTTGCATTGGAATGTCATAATAATGAATTTGAATAAATACTGAGATTATGTTGAATACAAAATCTATGGCCAAACTTATGGCTATCCTGATTAAGGAATTTTGTATTACTTGCCAGGGTGGAACATCGAAGCTCGTTACAAGATAACAGGCTAAATATGTCTGACTTAAGATGACCGTTGTGTATTCAAATAAGATATTCTGAATTTCCAGATCTGCGTTGAATCGACGAATACGTGGCGAATTTAAAGGTTGCACCGTCAATCTTGGCCCACAGCATGATCTATTGTAGAATTTAATAACAGACGTCCAAATACTTATCCGCCAGTTAAGAGTTGCCTTACTTAAAACGTTCGAGACTCCATGTAACAACGATAATCCAATAAAAAGCCAGATATTTTGAAAACCCGACTGCATAGTTTGATATAATACAATGGAGCAGCCACGTACAAAGTAACACAATGCAAAAGCTCGGTCTGAGGCAATAATCTCCGAGCTCATTCTGACAGCAATGTATTTTGCTATCGCATTGAGAGGGACTATCAGTCCTGGAGTGAATGCAGCGATTATGGCTTTTCGAATCTTGGCTTCAGTTTCTCTAAAATACTTGACAATAATATCAGTATAGACATAAGCAAGTAAGCAGGAACAAAGGAAAGTGAACGAAAGGATGAAAAATATGCGGAATATGCTGTACGATGTTGTTGGGTTAACTTTCTTGAATTTACGAGCAACTAGACAAGCACCACAGAGAATGGAAAACAAGAATATGAAACTGCTGGGGATTCTAAAATAAGTCAAAGAAACAATTTAATCAATGTGTAAGCCCTTGCTTATGATTTTAGAACGAATTAAGAACCGCGCTCGAATTGCGCGATCTTCTCATTAATAGACAGATTTAGATCGAGGACGCGGACACAGAATAGAAAATATACCAGAAGCCTCACTGTACACCTTTCCCTAACATTTTCGCGTCCGCAATATTCGCCTTGCGGATCAAAAATTGCGCACACTAGACGACGTGTGTGACATTTCCTGCGAACATCATGTCAGCGTCAATCTGGCGTTAATTCCTCAAATCAATGTTTTTTCTTGAAATTCACAAAACATGCTCAAAGTGTATGCTGCATATTCAGCAATTATTGTGTAAATATTTTACGCTTTTGTTTTTTAAGTCGTGTCTTCCTGTTGCGATGACCCATTATCGACAATGGACTACTCAATGGTGTAGTTTTCATCGACTTAAAAAAAGCTTTCGATACTATTGATCACGCAATTCTTCTGGACAAACTTGCTCAATACGGGGTTGATGAAAACGCATCAACATGGTTCCACTCTTATCTAACCGATCGTACACAAAGATGTTGTGTAAATGGACATCTATCAAGTAATCGACCAATCACTTACGGTGCCCCCCAAGGTTCAATAATAGGTCCCCTTTTATTCTTGGTCTATATCAATGACTTGCCAAACTGTCTGAACAATGGCTTATCGAGTATGTACGCGGATGACACAAATATTAGCTTCCAAAGCTATAATCTTACTGATCTTGAATAAATTATGAACACCGAGCTGAGTAGTTTAAACACCTGGCTCAATGCGAACAGATTAAGCTTAAACATTACTAAAACTGAATTTATGGTCATTGGCTCTCGACAGAAGCTGATGTATCATGATGTTAACAATCTTAATATATGCGTAGATAACACTCAAATTAAAAGAGTACAGTACACGAAATCCTTAAGTGTAACAATTGATGAAAATTTAACTTGGAAGAACCATATTGATACTATCTGTAAAAAAGTATCCTCAGGAATTGGTGCCCTTAAACGAGTGAGGCGATTTGTAAACAAGGAAACTGCGGTGAAAGCGTAAAGTGGTTTAATTGAGTCTTACCTTGATTACTGCTGCCCGGTTTGAGACGGTATCGGTAGCGAGCTGAGCAGTAAGTTACAAAAGTTACAAAACCGTGCTGCTCGTATGATCACCGAAAGCACATATGAAACCTCCTTGAATTCTTTACTGGAGGAGTTAAACTAGCACCAGTTATCTATTAATCTATAAAACTATAAACAAGAGGGTACCAGAATATCTACAAGACATTGATTTACTTCGCGATCTTGTCCTTAATTACAGATTGAGAAACAATGAAAATACAATACTTGTCCCTAAGCCACATGCAGATTATCTAAAGCGCTCACTCAGCTACGATGGAGCTGTTTTATGGAATAGTTTGCCAACTGAACTTCGTTCGGTACAATCTCTTAGTGCTTTTAAACGAGGTCTAGAATGTTGGTTAGCTTAGACTTACATGTACACGGCAATCATGTAAATCAGTACTGTTCTGTTTTTATGTAAATAGCATTTGTATTTTATTTTCCTTTTCCTCCTTTTTCTATACTTTATATACATCTATATTATGTAAATTTTTACTGATGATTCTACCATGTCAAAATAAAGTTATAATAATAATAATAATAATAATAATAATAATAATAATAATAATAATAATGGAAACTTTATTAAATGTTTTTCTTTACATACATATACAATCGTAAATCTATCTCATAAAGGTAACTTACGGTTGGCTATTTGAATCACAATTATACTAAACTAAAATAACAGAACAAAGTGCATGCAATATATATATATATATATACAATGAGATAAGTCAAATTGTTAGTAAATCCGGATTTTCCCATTCCTTATTTCGGCAACAGAAAATGTAATATGTAGTTCTAATAGCAATAGTCATCATTTTCCTAACGCAGTACATTTGGTGGTTTTTGTCAAGACCAATACTATCTAACATGTCTAAAAATGTATAACATTCTTCTGCAAAAATACCTAAAGAGCTGATGGAGAGGTTTATAAATTTAGCTTGGTTAAAATTTTTACCTAGCTGTCTCAATAGTTCTCTATATTTATCCTTCTTCCGTTTTACGTTGTTTTTGAGGTTTGTCTCATAACCAGTGGTGAGTTCAACCACATATAAGGAACCATTTGAGCACGATAATAACAAATCTGGGCGATACGTATCACCAGTGAGTATTGAAGGGCTTTTGAATCCATTTAGGTCGGCGTAGAGAGTAGAACCGTCAACAGTTTGTAACTGATGAGCAAGAAAGTTCAGGACTGAATTGTGTTTCCACGTAAATCGGTCGAGATAAAACTGACATCCAGCTACTATGTGTAGTAATGTTTCAGGGCTAAGACAAAAAGAACAGTCTGAATTTGAAGATATTGCCCATCTGTGTAGGTTTTTGCGCGTCGGAAGAGAGTTGTTAATGTAACGAATGGTAAAGTTGTAAATGTTTTTCGGGAGCTTTGATTGGGCGACGGACCACACCTTGCTAAGCTGAGGTAAAGCGAACTTCGTGACGCTGCAGAAAAAGGATCCTTGACTGGTTAAGTGGTTTAGGAGTTTGTTTTCGTGTCCAGAACGGAAATCTTTGAGAACTTCCTTAGTAGAGTTATAAGCGTCATATTGGATATTAGTATGGTTACTGGTTGCTTTCCACAGGTCGTTAGTTGATTCATTAGGAGAAGATTTTAAAGCTTTTCGGAGGACTGTTTGACACTGGATAAATTTTACAGATGGAGGATAAATACTCAGGCCAAATTTGTTATTTGTTAGAAAGACAGTACTTAGTGTTCCTGATATTGGTACTTCAAGCCATCTGCGGATATATTTGTTGGCAATAGAGTCGATATTTTCAGTAACCCATGTTTTAGAGAGTGTTGCGACGGTGAAGTGCCAGGCTAACTTGGACAAGACGTAGCGACTGTAGAGGAGCAGTTTATTTTTGGGGTGTAGTGGCTTTGAGTCAATATCATACATTAGTTCATTAAGTAGGGTGGTTAGTTCAGTTTTGTGATTATCATTCGACATGTGGAAATCAAATCATAATAATAATAATAATAATAATAATAATAATAATAATAATAATAATAATAATAATAATAATAATAATAATAATAATAATAATAATAATAATAATAATAATAATAATAATAATAATAATAATAATTTATAAAATCTAAATTGTTGTAGTATGTTATAGTATATGTTATAGTAAGCAGTTAATTTATGGTAAAAGTCTAAGCCTAAATTTTGGCACGAGAATTGTCTACTTCGAAGTCCGTTTCTTGAACGTTCGTTGTTATCCTCCTGGGTGCTCTAGTCCCTCTGAGACAAAGTAGAGCTGACCGCAAGATGGCAAAGGAGACCTTGGCTCGTATTCAGGACATGGTCGTAGAGTAGTCTTCGCCTTTCTTCGCTGCTATGAGCTCGGCCAATCTGCTATGATACCTCTTGCACTCTTCACTCATGCCTCCGGTCGTTGTAAATACTAATGGTGTAAAAGTTCCGTGTTCTATCTCCATCACTCTTTTGGCATACATCCTCTTCTTCTCGTTTTCATGTTGCCTGTATATCTGTTGAGGGCTCAGGTCTTTGTAGGATTCCGCGTTGGGGTGACAAACCCTAACGTCAAAGAACGCGGACCTTTGTTTCTCCCAAAACCCTCGAGCGTGGATATCTAGGCGAGCGTCGGATGCAGTGTATTTGCTTCTCTTGGTAAAACCTCGGCAGTTAACTCTTGAAGAACGGGTTCAACCTCGACATCATTACAGACGATGTTAAGCATATCAGCCTCAAGATCCCGCAGCTCGTTGTGGCGCTGTATGATGAACCCACCTCGCTTGCAGATCATTGCGTGATCAATATTGAAAGTATCGCCACACACACATACTGATGGCTTATCAGCAATTTTTCACTCATATCTCTGATTTACTGCGTCTCGAAACGGGCGTGGTTCAGATTGTAGTCCATTTCCTTAATGGGGATAACTGTTAGACAGTTGGATGCACCTTTTTCAGTTGCTAGTTCCATAGCACGCCGTGTTTTCGGGGGTAGAGAGTTCTTAATACCATCCCGTTTAGCCTGAAGTACTTCGTTCTTTTCATTTCGCGCATTCTGCTGCAGTGTGTGAATAACAGAGTCATCTGGAATTTCGTAGGCTTGTGCGATAATTTTCTCTACCAGTGGCGCTGTGGTCTTTATCGACGTTTGGTACTGCAGTGCTGCATCTTGTCTAGGATTTATAAGGCCAATACCGCCCATTCGTACTGGGAGTGTCAGGAGATCCCTTTCACTCTTTGTACAGTGATGATCCGTAATTGATGGTATCAGGACATCAGCAATAGCACGCTCCAAGGGCTTCAGCAAATCTTCTATATCTGGAAGTGTTCTAAGAAAATACGTCCATCGATGGCGGAGGCCAAAGGTGAAGGCGGCATAGCAGGCTTGTGGGTGTGACGCTGCGAATTCAGCTAGCTTGACGATTTGGCTAACCCAGTCCTCTACCTTGCAGTTGACGTATTCTTACAGGAAAGCCATAGAACCCAAGGCTGCGCCCAAATGCTTTTGCCCCTGCGCAGAGATATTGATCGCTGTCCCATCAAAAATAGCATGAGCACTTTCTTCTTTTCCAGGCTTTATGATCAGCCAGCATTTCTTAGCATTTGGAAAGTATCCCAAATTAGGGCCAGCTTCATTCAGGTGTTCCCACCATCGCTTGATATCTTCCAGAAATCCCGCGCCACTTGCGTCGTCAGCAAACCAACATTGCTTAACATTGCTTGACACATTCAATCCGGTGATCAGGGGTTGAAGACTGATGGCATACATCCCCATGGCCAGGGGATCTCCTTGTGTGGTACCCTCGGTGGACTTGATCTCTCCTCCACCAGATATAAATAGTCTAGCTGGTTCGCGATAGGTGTTAATTGCGTAAGTTGACATAGATGGACACAGAACTGTTATGTTGTGGAGTGCAGCCGCTCGATTGAGTGCGTTGAATGCGTTTGAGGCATCAATCAGAAGTACGGCATCTGTCTCGTCTGCTTCAAATATGGAGTGCATCGCATGAATAGCTGCCTCACTTCCGCTCTTAAAACCTGCGCACACCTGTAGCGAGCCACTGGCATCAATCACGTCGGGCTTAATCACTTTCATAACACATTTCCCGACAATCCTCCTGATAACTTCCCCGACGCCAATTGGACAAACTGCACCCTCGCCTTTGTCAAGAGGTATAAGCCTGTTGGCTAATATAGGCTCGATAGTTCTCGGGTCAATGTATTTCGTACATAGCCGCCGGGTCATTGTTGCTACTGCCTCACACAAGTTCACGCCTGATTTCTTAAACGATTTACATGCGAAAATACGCTTGAATCCATTTGCATCCACTCCTGAAGGGCCGCCGGAGCCCTTGGTTCGCAATGCTGTCTCGCGTATCATTTCGCCATTGATCTGCTGATATAACGAATCGTGCACTTCCTCAAATGGCCCGAAGAGTAATGAGCCAAGTTTGGCCTCTTGTGCCTCAGGGTGTTTCTCCTGAAGCTGTCTCATCACGTCGTCAGTCAAAGGCAACACTCCATCACAATCAGCCTCACTGAGATATCTCAAAGCAGAATTGATCTGACCTTCCATGACCAACTTGGCAAATATCTTTGCTTTATTTGGAGGCTCCGTCCTTTTAGCCTTTGCTAGACGCTTTTGAATGGACCGGCCTTCACAAAGTAAGCTCTCGACTGCTCCTTCTTTCCATAGCGCTAGTCGTTTTTCCAAGCACTCTTCGTGATCTTTTGCCTTCGATTTTACGCTTGGCTTTTGCAGTGCCGTTGCCAAGAGAACAATTGCAGCTTTCAGCGCTATGTGTTGTGTTTGCGATGCGTTGTTCCAATCGTTTATATGTTGTGTTAGCTGGTCGATAAAGTCTCGCCCAACTTTGCCATACGGGACGAGAAAGGCATTTTTACGCCATCGCGTAATTTCATCGTATGCATTAACTATGGTTGACGAGTTGACCGTAATTATTGAGCCGTCCTCTCTGCGTCCCCAGATGGTAATCGATGGTATATCAACAGCAACATAGTCGGGTAAACGTCCTGCTTCATGTATGCCGGCGTGTGGTTCACCAGGACAGTCATTGGCCACTTCAAAGCTCTCTACAGCTTCGGTTTCTTGCCGTTCGTGACTATTTTGGACAATATCATTGTCTGTATGCAAATCCAGATTGCTGTTTACCTCCAAATTTGCATTTTGACTAATGGTGTTTTGATTTTCAAAATTGCTAAATTCATGTTGTGAAATCGTGTTGTGCCTTCTCTGGTTTTCATCTAATGTCTGCTCTCTTTCGTCATCGATAACCGCTCCGCCGCTTACCTTACCGATAGGACGAGTCTCAGCTGTAGCGTTAATTTTCTCAAGCCTAGCGGCTTGATCTCGCAGGTTTTGGCTCTTCAATCCAAGATGTTCGTATCCTTTCTTGTCCCACAGATCGTTCATAACTCGTATATAGCCCTTCTTTCTGCCGTTCACATGGCATGGCGGGTTTTCCGATTTAAGGAATTCCATCGCTTTTTTCTTACATTCTAGCAGATCTGTATTCATTTGCTCTGTCCATTTTAATTTCGATCGCTGCTGTCGCGACATCGTGTATAAAAAAATATTTATTAAAATTGGCCCAATAGCTGACTAAAACATCATCTTCTCCAATATATACACAAAATTTTCCTTTCTTAATTGAACATCAAAGTTAAAAAGCATTCAGGTTTCCAAAGAGCAAGTAAAAGTTGATAAATTTATATAAATTTATATGATTTTTTTGAAAATTTGAGCGGCCATGTTGTTCATACGGCATGTAGTTTACGGCATTTAGGTTTATTTCTCAAAGGTATATTTTGATAACTTTTTTGTTTAATAATTTAATATAAGTAGTTTTGAATAATTATGTAAAAATATTAGGTTTATACTAATACTAATACTAATACTAATACTAATACTAATACTAATACTAATACTAATACTAATACTAATACTAATACTAATACTAATACTAATACTAATACTAATACTAAAACTAAAACTAATACTAATACTAATACTAATACTAATACTAATACTAATACTAATACTAATACTAATACTAATACTAATACTAATACTAATACTAATACTAATACTAATACTAATACTAATACTAATACTAATACTAATACTAATACTAATACTATGCTATACTTTAAAACATGAATTTACTCCATAAAACCGAAGAGTTTTCGCGGTATGAAAATGACCTATTTTTACTATATTCTATAAATAGCAAAAAATTCCAAAAATATCTCATTTTTAAACAACGATAACTCTTCGGTTTGATGGAGTAAATTCATGTTTTAAAGTATCATTATAAAGAGTAACATTCTGGAATTCACTCATGCGATTTTATTTTAGTTTCCTTGTAAAAAAGGGCAATTTACCCGCGAATATTTCAATGCCACTTTGAAGGTCATATTCATTGACCCAAAACATGCATAAATACAATGGGAATTTAACATAAGTCAAACGCGATATTTTTACATAATTATTCAAAACTACTTATATTAAATTATTAAACAAAAAAGTTATCAAAATATACCTTTGAGAAAACGAGATCTTCCGGCACAGCAAAAATCGCAATATATTTTAACAGTTTTTAATCGAACGGCGTGTTGAGAATAAATATCTTGAATAATAATGAGCCGCACCGATTTGCGCGTTGCATTTCGGGAAGACCCTCAGTCCTCCTCTGGACCGGACGCGATTTGACAACGCGACACGAATTTTCAGTTTCAATACATTTAACTTTAATATTTTTCAATGTTTTTCAAATTTTCGGAACCACTTAGGCAATTTTAGCTATTTGGTCTGCATTCTTGTAAAACTTTTATCCGTTGACGGATGAAAACTGAAAATTCGCGTCGCTTTGCCGAATCGCGTCCGGTCTGTGTGGGCATTAACGCTCCAGCTCGGGAAACGACAGAAATCGATTCTCAAGGTCAAATTACATCTACAGCGTGCGATTAAAAACCCGATATTTTGAAATGTTCAAAATAACTATTTCTACTGGCTTCGGGTTTTGTTATTACTCGTTAGGTTTATTGGGTGTTTAAACTGTAGCTTTTGGTTGTATCCACTTTTGTCAAGAGCTTTTTGTTATGGCGTGGAGACTTGTTCGAATGAATCTTGATCAGAGGATATTTCGGTTAGTCGTTTGTTAATGGATAATGGAATATTATGCAGAACACTAGGTGGGTGGTTAGACTTCATGCTATGCACATAAAGAGGTGTGTTGTTAGGCTTAGAGTATGGATGATATTTACCAGTGGTTAGATTCAGTGTAACGTCAAGGAAATTCACGATCTTTTTGTTCGCTTCGATAGTAAATTTCAGACCATGGTTGTTGAACAAAGTTCACAGATCCTTCTTAATTAGTTCTATTTGGCGGGGTGTTACTTTGATAATGCCCAAGCCGTCGTCTTTTATATATAAACCAAACTCATTACCGTGTTTCATCGTAATAATGTGTGATAGAAAAGATCCAACCAATTCACCAGATTTGGCACCGTCAAAGCTACCCATAGTGACATCAAATAGATTTGATGACAATTTCTTTCCCCAGTGCTTGCCCAAGTTGTACAAGCACGATTTCTTCGCATGTAAAATACTTTCTCTTTCCGTATCTGTGATGTTATCATACTTGAACGCAAAATCTTAAGCAGCCTTCAGAAGATCAATTGAGGTGGACGGATAGAAATCAACAACATCAAATGCAATATATGAGTACTGGCTCTTATCTGCAACTTGATTAAACCAGGAGAATAGAGAATTGGTGCTTTTCCACTGGTTTATGCGCGTAGCTTCGATGACTTTTGTGTTAATTCTATCCAGGATAAGTTTGCTAACTCTTCCAATTTCAGATTTGCTGTAGGGATGATATGGCGGCAAGTCGGGCTGTTATCAAAATTTGGTTTGTGATCTTCCAACGTTACAAAAGCTTCTCTCTGTGCTGTGGTGTTAATTCTATCAGCAAGGTTTAATTTTTCAGCAATGGACTTAGCTTCGTTTTTAATGTCGCAAACTGTCTCAGCCGGGATTGTCTTATACGTTTTCGTTACGTTCTTATGAAGAAGATCATTATAAGATTTAGGGTCCATTTTATACAAATTAGTGGTTTTATCTGCAGGAACAAATAGCATGTTGGACTTATTTATCTTGTTAACATCATTGAATAACACCTTCTGAAGTTTACACTTTGTATCTTTAAACTTAATGTTCTGAATCATTTTTAACATTCTATTTTCAAAACTCGTAAGTTCTGGAACTTGTGATTGGGTTGCTTTTGAATTAAATCCATAGGTTTATTTGGTCTTGTGTTCATTTTGAGGGTTTAGATATAACTGTGCTTTCCATCTCATCCGTCTGCACAGCTCTTCCGTTTTCTCAATAAGTTTCTTGCTTTTGTCTTTTTCCGATGGTACTGGAATATTTTTCTTGGAATAGTCAAATTGCATCTGTCGCTTCCATGTCAAAGTCCGAGTTTATTATAAAAAGTGCTCGACAGAAAAGGAGCAAATATAAAATTTGGTTTTGTTGGTTATAAAAACTTGGGGAAAGAAATTGTCATCAAATCTATTTGATGTCATTATGGGTAGCTTTGACGGTGCCGAATCTTGTGAATTTGGCTGGAGCTTTTCTACTATACCTTATTAGGATGAAGCACGGTAATAAGTTTGGTTTATATAGAGACGACGGCTTGGGCATTATCAAAGCAACAGCGCGCCAAATAGAACTAATTAAGAAGGATCTGCGCACTACAACCATGGTCTGAAAATTACTGTCTAAGCGAACAAAAAGATCGTGAATTTCCTTGACGTGAAACTGAATCTAACCACTGGTAAATATCATCCTCTTTATGTCTATAGCAAGTCTAAACACCCACCTAGTGTTCTGCGTAATATTCCATTATCCATTAACAAACGACTAACCGAAATATCCTCTGATCAAGATTCATTCGAACAAGCCCCCCCCCCCCCCCCCCC
>CACRXK020003947.1:0-33830 GCA_902702795.2 Paramuricea clavata | reverse complement strand
TGCCAATCATTTCATTCTGAATACTGGGAGAAAAATATGACAAATTCTTTGGGTGAGTTTCCATCCAACGTTTCAATGGCTTGTCATACTTAGATAGAAACAAAAGTTCTTCCAGGAAGTTTCCACGATTGGGTGAATCATTTGTCTCGTGTGTCCACGGAACGCGGTATTTTGCTTCGCCAAATGTCGGACTACATCAAAAATCGTCTGGACAATCTGTCGATTTTCTTCTCGTTCTTGTTCTTTTCTTGTCTTCGAAGCTTCAGTTATGCCAACAAGTTTTCGAAGCTTCAGTTATGCCAACAACTTCGAAGCTTCAGTTATGCCAGTTTTCCACTTTCGCCAGAAGCTTTTTTCCATGTACGAAAGCCTGTCTTTGTGAATGTTTCTTCTGAGCTTCCAACTAAAGTTAAGTTTTAGGTCTAAATTATACTCCATCGATAAATTACGCAAATCGTTTTGTGTTGCGAAATATGAGTGGCGAAAAGAGCGGTTTTCTGACAGTCAGACTAAAATGAACTGAGTTTGAAATGTGACTATTGCAAGTTATTGCATATAGTAACTTGAGGTATGATATGCCCAAAATAGCGGATTGCTGGAAGGTACAGATAGTGTCAAAACCGCTGCATATATGTTTTAAAAAGTCCTATTAGAATATTGCTGGAAGGTAGAAATAGTGTTAATTTACTGTCAAAACCGCTTCTTGGTTTTATTAAGCCTTTTGTCTAGTAGGCGCAAAAGGATGTTGCTCGTTATTAATCCCAATTTATTAAATTTAATAAATTGAAACTTTATTTATTTATTTATTTACCTTCGCCAGTTATATAAATACGTACGGAATAATACGGTAGATAACATATTGACACATCCTACCCTAGTAGTCCAACTTACTCAGTCGCTGTTGCGATATTACATACTGTATATGCATCGCAATCGTAACATTGCTACTAATTAGGGGCTACCTAGGATCATACATTCAAACGCAATTTTCTTAAAAAACAGTGATAGCAGACTTCATATTAAATTCCTAAATGCTTGAAAGTTGTAAATATCACGAGTTTGTATATTAGTGAACTTACCAAGTGTCCCGAAGCACCTACAGTTAAAACAGAATGCTGCATCTTTCAGTACAGAATATTCTAGCCATGAATGGAGGTCATACCAACGAGATTGGAACTTGAAGGTTCTTTTCCCAGATGTTGATACGGGAAATTCGATAAGTGGTCTAATAGGACCCAAATTATTTACTATTAATGCTCGATTCGCTTCATTGACGATCTCCGTAAAGGGGTCGCGCACTTCCATTTATGAGGATCTATGATTTCCATAAATGGCGCCAAAGAAAATATGAATCCAATGAGCAAAAGCAAAGGTTTGACTTCAGGTTTGCGCTGACGAAGTATTTGCACTTCATGTTATAATGTTATTCTTTTTAGGGAGCGGTCATTAATTATTGGGGGGGGAGGGCCGGTAAATTTAGGGGGAGGGCTACCATTTTTTGGACCCCCTTTTGGGGAGGGCCAAATTTTTTTGTGCCCATCTAGAAGGGAGGGCCACAAATATTTGGGCACCTATTTCAGTAAAAAAGTTATATTTCAATGACCAATTCAATGGGCCCGTACACGGATAATGAATGAAGGCTTCCATGCAGAGATAATTAAAACGAAATTTATTTCACCAACACCAGAACAATTTCTTTCACCAAGGATAATAAATCATATTTTATACATGTAATGTCAAGTATAACAACTAGTTGATACTCATATATTTCCTCACTTGCCGAGCCTGTAAAGTTCATTGCTAATTTCAGCAATATGGTGTACATTGTTTCATGTCAATAATATGCGGTACAATAAAATCTAACAAACGGAAATCTTACAAATATATGGTCTGTAGTATAAAAACATATACGTGATCAGTCTGAGTCACATATTGGTTGACAGTAAGGTATACATCCAGAGGTTTCCCAGTATGGACCAACATGAAATATGAATGACGATGACGACGTGGAAGAGTTCAGCAAAAAGTATGTGGTGGAAAAAAGGCTGGTTACACAGTACCTGGAACATCTTCGCGAACTAGAAAGAAGGAAAAAAAAGAGGGAAGATAGCAGAAAGCGCGCAAATCTGGAAGAAAAGAGAAAGACCTTTGAAGATTACAACTGGAAAGCTATTTACAGGGAAGGAAAAATAAAGAAACTGAAAGTTGTTGTATTGGACATGTATATATCAATGAGAAATTTGAAGCAGTCGAAAGGGGCGTTAAAGCAAGAAAAAGTCGATATCGTATCACTTGACATAGCAAAGTCGCTAGTCCCTGATAACCGTCAACTTTCTGATGATGACAGAGATAGTAACGACCAGGATTCTGGTGACGACGATGTTGTCGTGCAGGAGATTGGAAGTGATGAGGATGATATTGATTCCGACGACGATGAAGGACAAATTTATGAAGGTGATGCGGGAGAAGAGGAGGAGGAGAAAGAAAACATTTCCAACCTTTTGCAGACCACAAGATCTGGTAGAGTTTGCCGGACATGGAAGGGACGAGCCAGTGCTATAGACTAATTTACATAAAGATTTCAAATGATGTACTATTTAATGCATGTATAGGAGTGTTTTATACTATATAGCCATATTTTATTCACGAAATTATGTCGCTGTTTGATGCTTGACCGATTGGAAGGAAGCTATCTAAGAGGCCTACTCTGGGGCGGTAAATCGCCTTAAATCGCCTAAAATCGCCCAAAATCGCATTATATCGCAGCGATTTAAGGCGATTTACCGCCCCAGAGTAGGCCTTCTAAGGAAGGGGAGGGTCACAATTTTCTGGGCTATTATTTTGTGGGGGGCTAAAATTTTTGGGCGCTAATTTGAAAGGGGGTCAACATTTTTGGGCCCTCGTTTTAGATATTTTACCGGCCCTCCCCCCCTAATAATTAATGACCGCTCCCTTACGTTATCAAAAACAATGTTAATTGAATTCAAAATTCGTATCTCAAATTAATTCATCACACCCATTATTGAAAAAACATTAGAAATGTTAGAAATTAAAATAATCGTACCCCCCCCCCCCTTTTCTCTTCAGATTTAGAAAAATCTCAAAATTGGTCTTTAGAACAACTGGGGGGGGGGACTCGTCCCCTCCAGTTCCCTCCCTGGCGACGCCACTGAGTGAACGGGCAAATTCCACACATGTCCAATAGGCAATTCCAGCTTTTAGTTTATGCCTGCAGGGGGTGATGAGAAGTAAGGTATCATAGTGCTGATTGTGCTGAAAAATTTCAATAAAAACAACCGAAATATTTCAATATTTACAAGTATAAGCTATATAGCACTCCATGTTTACACGGCCACCATTTCTATTTTTTCAGCATAATCAGCAATGTGATACCTTACTTCCCATCGTCCCCTGCATGCATAAACTAAAAGCTGGAATTGCCCATACTGTCGAATCAACACGATCCGCAAAATCATAATTTCACTCCGGTAGTACGGCCACTCGCGCTAAATTTAGAAAACGAAAACGACTATGAATACTGACATGGCACTAGTTGTCCTTTCAAGAGGTCACCGATTTTAGTTGGATTTTAGATAAAACTTCCAACGTGCCCAGTCTCTTAGTTTATTACGAGAACTGCCTCATTCGCAGGCCCTCGTTGTGTCATGGGAAGGTCACGATTTCGAGAGGGCTTGCGGAATCTTGTAAAATGAATAAATGTTGTTTTGAACCTGCCTTGTTAAAGAAGGCAGTTTTGTTCGTGCCACGTTGATGTGGACAACAAACCTTATCGTTAAAAAATGCTTCTTTCCACCTCCTTAGAGTCACCATTTTAATTTACAAGTTTCACGCCGCTTATTTATATCCTCAATCCTTCACAAAAATTATTGAGACTTGCATATTTATCTGTAAAATTAGCAAACTCTTACCCTCAGGAGCTCGTCCTTCCTCCCACCCCCCTCCCTCCCCCTTCAAAACAATGTTGAATGTTATTGCAAGCATTGTGCTACACAATTTCAACTCGATCACGAGCAACATTGCTCTGTAGGGGGGAGGGGAGAGGAAATTATACTTTCACATGGGTAGTCTCATAATTTTTGTGAAGGATTGTCTGAAATTTAAGAGAAATTGGGAAAGGGTACTCGGTCTTCTTTATTTTTTTGACATTATGTTTTTTCTGCATTTAGCTTAGTATATACAAGTAACGTAAGAAAAACAAACAGTTTGGATTTGTAAGAAACTGGTGTTAAGGGGGGGGGACGGGAGGCGGCGGGGGGGAGGTACTGTGCTCCAATACTGTTTATATTGATTATTCTTGGAGTTTTTTGATCATGGCAAGAAACAAATTGTACGTCCTTCATGCAGAAGCTTATCATTTTTGCAATTTGAATAAAAACAGAAAGGTTCAAGATAAATCCCAAATCAATAACTTTGAATTATTATATTAATTTAAAGATGCTGTAAAGTCCGTTCTGTGCATCAGTTCTGCTCATAACAAAGGGGACCCGCAGATATAAACATTGCCAAAATTTTGCATCTTTCTAAATTTTCGAACTGAAACGTGGAGTTTATATAATTTACAAGCATAGCGAACCAGAAAAGTGTTAGATATTCAGTTAGTATATTAGCATGTCTTACAAATATAGCAGTTCAAAAATATGTAAACAAAGCGTTTGTTATACGGATTTTACAGCATCTTAAAAGACGATAATTGATAAATTTGTTCAAACAAAATGAACGTCGTACTTACGAAACAGAAAACTCGACTTTATCAATGGCAGAAAGAATTTTTACGTAGAAAGTTCTGTTGAAGTTCAAACAAAATAAGAATGATTTACATTTGCAACGCTTCCGATTTCCTGCAGGTTTTGTTGTTGTTTTTAATTTATATATGCTGCTACTTTAACAACATGCTTTACATGAAGTTTACGGTCAGGGCTATTTCAGATCCGTCAGAGATCTTACATTGTTTGCTTTGAATAGTTTCTTCCGAATTCGAGTATATATATATGTATGAATGTGCTTTGCACGAGTTACCAACGAGTTACCCACGAGTTACCCACGAGTTACCCTAAAAATCAATATAGTTTTTACCATAATATAACGAGTTACCACGAGTTACCACTAAAAAAATTAGAAAAAAATAATTATTTATTTTTCTAAATTTTTAAGTGGTAACTGGTGGTAACTCGTTCTATTATAGTGAAAAGTATATTGATTTTTAGGGTAACTCGTGGGTAACTCGTTGGTAACTCGTTCGTTATCAAACAGATTATTATTTATAAAGTTTATAATGCAATGGAGATAACAGGGGTGGAAAAAATAGGCGAGCACGCGAGCGGCGCTCGCAGGAAAGTTTTCACCAGTCGCAGGAAATTTTTACTCGGGCTACGTAGTAAAAATAAAGCAGTAATCGCTACAGAAAAATAGAACAAATTACAGAAATATATAAAACAATTTACAGAAGCGGAAGTGGGAAGGTTTTTGTATTTTGACTCTAATTGGCTTCCCCAATCACTGGTCTGGACGTCTAGTTCTAATTGTGGAACTACTAAAAATAGAACCTGTCAAGCGCTATAGTCTAGACAATGAGACATTGTCTAGATGTAGTAAACAAACTTTAAAAACTTGCGTTGACTTGCGTGAAAAGTTCTAAAAACAACATGGAGAATATCAGTCATATCACTGATTGTATCGAAGACAGTGAAGCAAGCCAAGTAAGTTCAGACGGTGAAATTACTGAAGATTGTCGTGGAAATGACTCAAATGAGTTGCAAGCTTGCGAAGAGGGTGATCAACAACAGGTGTTACGGTTGGAAAGCACAGATAGACGCATAGAAAATGTTACGAACCCGTCTAAAAAACTGTTTCCGAGTAAAAGCAAACGTGAAAGTTGTCACATATGTCGAAAAGAGATGCTACTTCAAAATTTAAAAGACCACATGAAAAATGCCCATAACTCTACAGAAGTAAGAGTACTTGGACAGAAGTCGCTTATAGAACTATTTGGGAATAAAGTCAAAGATAACAATGTCAAACGGAAACGTGGCCATGGTGATGTAGACGAAGAGCCTCTGTTCAAAACTGCTAAAACGGCCGACTTGTCAATGTCAATATCATCTGGTTCAACACCGCCTGGTTTTGAAAATACAGCCGACGAAAGTACCGCGAAAGTAACGCTCAGCGCCTCCGGAGAGGACAATTTCGCAGAAAGCAAATCCTCAGTTGCATCTAAGCTTGACGAAATACTGACAACTGTAAAGAACTTAGAAAATCGCATGTCCTGCTTGTCCATCACACCCTCACCGGAAACGGTGGCTGTGGAGTCTGAGCTTCCTACAGTTACAGAAAGAAAGTCAGCAAGGTGAGCTTTTCCCTAAATCAAATAAGCAGTGACATAGCTATAGGAACCGGGGCATAGGACTATAGGAGGTACATCCACTCCCCAACGTTTCTAATTCAAAGTTCCGCGCTAAAGTTTAAACAATGTCAATGGGGAACTCTCTAACTTGAAGTTGTTTCCTGTGCCCATGCATTAATTGTATACGTACGGACTTATATCAGTTATGTGAATTATTTTACAGTAGCTATATACTTTCCAATGTTTTCTCAAGTTTTAACTTTATTTTTACTTTTAGATCGCTTTTTGATTTAATTCAGCTTCCAGAGTTTGAGTATGACGACATCGAAGGAGTTGTTATATGTTCCATATGTAATCCACCCAATGAACCAAAAGAAGTAAATTTTCTCGGAAGAACCGGCGTATTTATGTATAGTAACGATTCGCAAAAAACATTTGAGAGCGATGAAAAAATGTCAAGACAGTTTCGGAATTTGAAAACTCACTTGTTTGACCACCTTCAAACTCCAACCCACCTCGAGAAACAAAAAGAGATTACAGATGTTGAGACTGGAAAGCAAGAGTTTGAATCAAGAAACAGGAAGGTTGGCATGAGATGTGCCCGTACAAGCTATTTACTTTATAAGACTGCTAGGCCGTATAGTGAGTACGAACAGCTTGTTACTTTAGAAAGTCACAATGGCTGTGATATGGGTAACATCAACCATTCACGTAAGTTCCCGTAAGTTCCCTGCTGAAATTTTGCCATTCCTCGCAGATGAGACGAAGGCACGTGTTAAAAAATTCTTATGTACACCTCTTGTACAGACTGGTTTTCTTCCTCCTGTTAAAATTATTGCTGACAAGGATACAAAGAAGCATCGTACAAGTCAGGTAGTTCTTTTGGTTACGTAAGATTGTACCTGATGCCGCAGAGTTGATACAGTACATCTATCTTGACCATCCAATTGTAAAGAAACACACTGGGAAGGACGTTGCTGCATCAATAACAAATGTTCTTCAAAACTATATTGTTGCTGGACAGTTTGAAGGTGGTGGATTTGATGGTCAGTATTTTCATCTTGGCGTTCCAGAATATGTCAACGCACATTATGAGATTGACTATTCAGATACGTACTATGACTGGGACGTTCTTCATTGCTGTGGCCTTGTTAACACTCGTCTTCGAAAACTTGAGCAGTTCCAGTGGCTTTCCAACATCACCAACACTGTTTCCTCTATTTTCAAATTGTTCAACTGGGGAAAAGGCTACGAGGAGCTAGTTGAAGCATGTGATCGTTTGAAATTAGCTATACAGAATCCACAGTTCTTTTGTGAAACGAGGTTTGCTAATTCTGTACGGAAGGTCTATGGAAACTTTTTGGCTGATCTATCAGCCATCATTGCCTGCGTGGAGAATACGAAATTTGAGATGCATGACGGTGATGCGAGCGAAAGAGAGAAGGCCCAGAAAGCGGAGCAGTATCAAGTGAAAATCCAGAACAAGAGTTTTTCTCTGCTTATTTCTGGATTGGCGGATATCTATGAACAGTATGGGGTCTTGGTCTCAGAAGTTCAAAAAGTGAACCTGCTACCATTTCAGCGATTTGACAAGTTTACAGGTCACATGGAGAAAATGAAGAAAATGGTCAAGTGCCTTTCAGATCACCACAACTGCGGGAGGGACAAATGCTTCTGGCCACATTATCACAAGAACAAACCAGGCATTCTTAACGGCCAGTTTGTTGGCACTCAGATTATAGAGGATCACGAAGAACAGCATGTTCATAACACGAGGAGAGCCCGGCAACAAGAAGCAGATAATGCCACCACAAGCCCCGCCATGGCCGCGGAAAGGAAACTCGCTGACTTGACAACCCAACTTGTGAAAGGTTTCAGGGAAGACGTTTATAGCGAAGTGCCTTGGAAATGGTTGAAAGTACAAGATTTTTGACTGATCTGAAATCCTTAGCCATGCAGATTCGAGAGAAAGGACATATTTTATTAGGTGTTCTTAATGCCGACAAGTTTGTTCGAATCGCCAAGAAAATCTCGCGAAACGTCCGCGTTGTGAATAACCAAGAGATAGTCCGACAATACAAGATTTTCGAATGATCATTCCTTAGTTAAAACCATAATCACCAATCACGTGTGCATTATACAGGTAGCTACAATTTATAGCGCTATATTTGACATGGTCATAATCTACACACTACAGGTCTGCAGGAAATTTATAATCTTTTTACTGTGCTCGCAGGAAGAAAATTATTTTTTCCACCCCTGCCTATCAGACAGATTAAACCGACTTCTCCAAAGAAATTCCCAGTAAAACTTCATAAATGGACATATTTTAAAGAAGATAAAGCATTCATTGAATTCATATCTGTTGCAGACAATCATACAAATGATTATGATTGAAGAGGCTTACCAATTATGTAATATCTCTAGAGCAAAAGCATCACCTTTCGTATACTTCATCATATATCATTCATGTGTACTGGTGAAATCAATGTGATGCAACATTTTAAAAACTTCTCTTTACTTTTGCGCATAAAATTTTATTTTTAAAAACATTTTAATTATCTTTAAGTACAGTAATATTATGTTAATATTTTTTTTATTTAAAATAAATCAATTTTATCAACATCAATTATGTAGTGTGTGATCTTTTTATTAATTTGTGATGAGCAAGGGAACACTACACTGAAAACCATACATACTGTGAACCTCCGAATATAAGCCCCTGTGTATAAGCCCCCCCCCCCATGTATAAGCCCACCACATGTACTAACGCTCACCTCATTCCAAATATAAGCCCCACCCTGATTATAAGCCCCCCTCATTGTCTTTATAGCTTACAATGTTAATCAAAGTGTGTTATTAATACATGTTTATTTTCCTGTTTATGACTGACTTGTTTATTACTAACACAAAAGATTGTCCATGTATAAGCCCCCTTGTGTAAGCCCATCAAAAATCGTTTACGAAAGAATATAAACCCAGGGCTTATAGTCAGAGGTTTACGGTAGATTGTCAAAAAACTGCAGAACTGATAAGATGGTGTCCATGGGATACAATACTTATGATAGAATCAGGGAAGTGAGGAAAACACATGCAGTACAGGAAAACAAGACTGTACCACTAGAAGCTCCCCAGGTCTATCCTTACAGATAAAAGAAATATCAGTATCACACCAGATACCAATAAACAATTTTGCATCTTCTGCCAAACATTTTGTTTGAATGTTTTTTTAACCCATTGAGTGGTAGCACTCTCCCCCTGATGAGTAATAAGTCTAGTGTTAGTAAAATAATCTGGTGTTAGGCAGAGTAAAATAATAGACAACTGGTTGATCATTTGAGCATAGACCTGGTTGATCAGTATAAATCCTTGCAATGCATCACACAGTAGTGAATACATATATATATATAGTGTTGTGATAGTGCTAAATTTCCTCCATTTCATTCTCTATATTCACTGCCCCTCCTTCAGTTTCACCATCAACACTGCTACCACTGGGCACTTCTTCCATCATTTGGTGTGAATGAATGTCCGTCAGGGCAAACAGGATTTATTGGTTAAATAAAACAATTATAATCAGTTGGCTGGTGTAATTCTATTGGTGGAAGTACACTGTCCAGCTCATCATCTTGACTATCTGGGTCACATGGTGGGATGTTGGTGATGTTGAAATATCAACCTCCTTCCTGTGGATCATTAGGGTCGAAGAACTACATGATATGAAATAAAAATACGTTTAATACTGCTGTATTACAACAATTTTAAGTGAAATATATCAATCACATCATAGATGACTGTATTTTATATAATTTATACAGTACGAGAGCATTTTTATATTTTTATTTTATATAAATCATCTTACCTTAAAAACACAACTAGAGTGAATTTGTACCAGTGCAGGATTACCGCAATCAGGGAATAATTTCATCAATTTTTATCCCGTTAACCACAGCTGGACAAAGGACTATTCTTCAAACTATCTGTATTCCTTAAAACTATGTAAACATGAACCTCACGACATAATTTTTCAAGTCCATCACACGGTAATCCTTCCGGAATCAAGATTAAAGGCTGTTTTGACACACAGTGAACAAACAGAAGCTCGTGTCCACCCAAAAACGAAGCTTTCTTTCCACGAATAGTGCAAGAATTCACCATTTTACTTTTTTTTTTCTATAAATCTTTTCCGAATCGCTCGAATCCTCGAGGTGTAAACACAGCGAGAGCCGACCGAACAATGACGGCGCAGAGCGAGAAATCGATAATATGTAAAAAACCGCGCCTGACCGCGTTGCATGCCGGTATAGTCCTCACTCCTCCTCTGGCATCCCATGAAGATCTCGTGAGTGAGAGTCGAAAATTTTAAAGACATCAGGAAAAGGCACAAAAATTGCAACAGTATTCATGTCGATTGTGAGTAAACAAGTTTTATAATTTGACATAACAAATATTTCATTAAAAGCATGCTCAAGTGTCACATATGGATCATTATTGACAGCCATGAATAATGCACCTGTAAAAGACTCACTATATTCCAGACAAAATGTGTCATTATCAATATCGACAAGTTCTGGTACATCAGTAAGTAGTAAAAAGTCTTTGTTTATACTCTGACTAATAACACCATATAAATTGTTGCCATAATCTATAATCTGGTTCATTAGGGATGTGTCCCAAATGTTAACTGATTTAATTTCATTATAAACAATAGAACATAGTGACATGGCAACACATTGTTTTCCAGGATTAGATCGAAACATTAATTGATCACCTTGGTGAAAGTCGGCATGAACTGTATAAGTACGGTCAACTATTTCATTAATATTTCTAGGACCTGGATTTTTCTCAACATCATTTGAAAGTCTTAATAACAATGGTAGCTACATGAACATGATAACATACCGTCTGTGCATACCACATGCACACCTCATTGTATTTTTCAGTTTTAGTCACTAGATTTTTAAGACATGGTAAGTAAAATACTTTTAAATAAAATATCATCAACATTTGATTCCAGAATTTACCTTTCAGTCGAGACATTAACATTCTTCCTTGTGTAAAATTATGGTGTGAACCAATTCTTGAACGATATATCTCCATCGCTACACCCATATTTTTCAGTCAAGTTTAACAGTCAAGGTTGTTTTGTGTAGTTTGTAAATCGTTCACCTGCAAGTTGACAGGTCAGTTGTAGTAAATGATCCCCAAACTGGGTTTTCTCTTTACAATATACCTGCACAAATATGGCAAGGTTGGTTTTGTTTAAGGTGGCTCCCTACAGTTTTAGGTCTGTTTCGCGGAAATTTTGTCCACGCGCGAGATTAGTAGTGCTACACGCAACATACGTGGTATATCTTTACTCTATGACGTGGTTGACTTTGCACACTTGCACGCGTGGCGGGTTTTTTAAAATTGCGTCGTGATATACACGCGCGGGCCTTCGTGGGATTGTCGGCTGGTCGCGAGGAAATTGAAATCCTGATTTTTGTGACGTCACATAGATAAAAATAAATGTATTTTTCTCGTGTTTCCTTCGGTAAAATTTTTTAAAACTTCACACACTTTCCTGTAATCTTGAAGTGCGTAAAATTTGCAAGTTCTAAGAAAATCGTACGAGCCCAATTTTTTTTATTCCAAAAACAGGGCTTTTTGAGGATTAAAAAAATAATTCTCGTCCGATTTTTTTTAAATGCTATCATTTGAAGGAATTATAGATAACATTACTGTGTGCAAAAAATTAAAAAGTTTTACCGAAGAAATTTTCAAAAAATTATCAAAGAATCTGCAAATTGGCTCTTTTTAAAATCGCTTTGTTACCATGGCAACGGGGATTTTTAACGACATTTTTTATTTTTCGTAATCCGCGATATTGTAGCAGTTATTTGGCCGAGTTTCCGTGATTATACTTTGCAAGATGAGAAAATAATGGTTTTTTGAAACAATTGAGTGTGCTTTACAATCAAAACTGTAGGGAGCCACCTTAAGTGCACAATGGCAAGTTTGATTTGATTTTCTATTTCAGTTTCTATTTCAGTTTCTATTTCAGCTTTGATACGTGGACCTCACGTAGGCGCCTGATCTAAGATCAGTGCAAGCAACAATGGCTTCGTTCAACTTTTGTATTTTACTTTGATACGTGGACCTCACGTGGGAGCCTTATCTAAGATCAGTGCAAGCAACAATGGCTTCGTTCAACTTTTTGAATGCACGCAAAAATATGGAGCCTGATCAAATATATTTGACCAGAGCAGACCAAAATTGCGATGTTTTTAGTATTATAAATCAAAATTTTCAACAACAAATGACTAGAGATGGAAAATAATTGGCTTACCTGTATTTGTGATAAAATATTGATGTTTTATTCCCAAGTAAAATGTCATAAACATAAACTTTCTAGACGTCGCCTCATGGCAATAAGGAATGAACGACGACAGTTTCCGAAGTAAAGTCGAACACTTCCGTCACAACTCTTACATTTTTAGCGTTTACATAATGGCTAGCCCGCGAACGGGCTAGTCACAGAAATGAGAGCTGGCTTACACGGAAAAACAGAAACCGTATTACTTCCCTCTAAAGCGGCTCTTTTCTGGTTAGAGCGAAGAAATTACTCGACCTTTTCGAGTAAACTATGGAAAAACACTACGTCAAAGCCGAGGAAAGTCATCAAACTAATTTTTAAATCAAGCTTTTTCAATTCTTCAAAACAGTAAACTTGCGAGCAATTTGAGGTAATTTATTTTTTTTGTTGAGCAAAACAAATGCTTGCCATACAATAATATACATCATTAAAAGTTAGAATTCATTCCTAAAATTTAAATATTATAAAATACTAATTGACATATTAACATGCAGTCCTGTAATTTCCAGATAATATAAAAGCCACATGCATATGACTGTTTATTAATTAAGAGGATATTTCTTTGTATGTTACGTAACACGCGCTCAAAACTAATGCCAGTATAACATACCACCTGCGGTCATGACTACATTCAAAAATTTTATTTTTCGATACGTTTCTCAATTGGAAAACAAACTTAAAAAGTACTGTATGTTTAGTGCTTTACTTGTAAAATAATTATAAAATGAAGAGATTTTCGAGAAAATGATGTCTGAAGTTCAGTAAGTTTTGCTTACATTGCTGCATGTATAAATATGGCGTCAATTTTACAGCATCAATGATAATTGTATTTAAATTGACACTATTAAAGTATTATTTGTGTTTCTCAACCGCCAGATTTTTTCAGAAAAAGGTTTCTAACTGTGTAAACTACATAATACAACTAAAACAAAGTAATTTTGAGAGGAACGCCAAAAAGATTTCAGGTTTTGAACACTTTTCATAGCAAATACGTGACATTGAAAAAAAATGCCTCTTAATACTCTAGTTCTTTGCCAGAGAACATACAAATACATCTGTGACTATATCTAAAATTTAATATATTGTAAATAGGTTATAAATTATTTAACAAATTTAAGATTGTCCTCTTTATTGAGCCCCAATATTGTCCTCTTAATTAATGGCCCGACGTATAAGTCACTCATTAGACAGATTTAGGGAAAACGACGAGGCAAACACGACGACGCGGGCTAATTTCAGCTCAAGATTGAGAGCTCTAGGACCTTGATTACTGTTTATAAATTGAAGCTTTTTAAATAATCTTACAAACGGCTATGTTCGGGAAAACGAGGCGATGTCTGCTATGAGATAGACTTTATGTAACGCCTACAACGTCGCAACAAGCATTCACGTTGGTCCAATGACGTAAAAATCTTAGTTTAACGTTGTATTCAGAATGACAACTTTGTTGAGGATACCCCTGGGATCACAAATTATTCAATTTTTTTGTTTTGCATGAAGAATCTCTTTGTCTTTCAGTTCGCGTCGTATTCTCTAAATCAGTGTCAGTCTGTTACCAGAACTAAGCGACAAAATGGTAACCGCTCCTATATTAATTTGCATATGATTCATATGCAGTGGCCTTTAATTTTTAACAGAGCAAATAGAGGGTAAAATATTTAATTTGGCAACGCGACATGCAGTACTACTGTTTGCCGACATCGCGATCAATAAAACAATTATTTTCAAAAGGTTTGGTTACACGTTTAATCAGATTGGGAATCTTCACGAGAGGCCAAATAATAATTCGTTGCAAACACTCTAATCTATGCTTCGGCCTCTACTAACAACACAGTATAAAAACAACCATTTTTTTATTCCAGTTGAGTCATTAAATCGGGGAGTAAAACATCAATTAATATTGGTAAAAGTCTAGTCTTACGGGGTTTCTCTATAAACTCAAACAGTATTAAAAATCTCAAAACATAATCCCTCAGCAGTTTAACCAATCCTACAAAGTTGACATAAAAGTTGATGTTTTCGAACACTTTTTGTTCGCTCGGAGAGATACCCGACTTGAATAAATATGCCACCAAAACTTTAGCAAATGACTGCTTTATTGACACGAGACCGGGGTGGAAATTTCCGCTATTCCGAATATGGTAAAATGCCTGACGGAATAGTAAACTTCATGATCACGGTATTGCGTTTGCATAGTAGAAAAAATTGTGGTACCAAATATCGACAAGCAAGGGTTTTCCTCTTGTATAAAATCACTATACTGTATACCGAACTTTGAACCACTTGTTTCACTTCGTAGCTAAGTTCTTGTTTGCTTGCAGTACTTACGTTTTCTAATTTCTTTGCAGCAATATTAACTTAATTAACTTTGCTACAATAAGATGACAGTCAGACCGCCACTGGCCTGCCCTGTCGTCCAAAACAACTTTAGCGTTTAGTTTTTAGGACTCAAACATTATACAAAATGCGGCGGTATATATCGGGCGTAGAATATGTACATGAATAGATGAGTTAGATCATAGTTAATTACTGAATGATTCATTGAATGTGAGATGTTTTGTTTTTTATTAATAATTTGTTCATCACTGTACAGAGCAATGCACTGTACCAACCTCGTTCCCAGGGTCTCTCCGTCTGTCATCTGGGAGAGACCCTGGCTGCGGCTGGTCACGTGCCTCCCAGATTCTGGGAGGTAAATTTAATTGTAACTGTGAGAGGGGTGGGAAAGGAGAGTGTTTGTAGCGTTTTAAAATTGCAACTTTGGGTGATGAAATTTACTGTAAATTTGCAACAAGAAATCGTAATTATAAAGAGAACTCTTGAATTATATTTATGTCGTGACGTTCTACTCTATAATCTGGTGTCGAGTTACAATTCAAGCAAGTTGGATCAGATTTCATTATAGACTTGCCAAAGAAAGCACGCTTGCCGCTTGTGCAGCGTGGCAATATTAAACTGTGATTAAACCTACAAGGAAATATATATCTCTAGACCGAACAGTGTGGTTGTTATTTATTTAGTATTAAAGTTTATCCTGATACTCGGACCAAAATAATTTATTTATTGATGAGATGTGGAATTGCAACGAAATAGCGAGATCTTTTGATTTCCGAAATATCGCCAACTGTATCCAGATTGTTGATCTATATAAAGGCCTTATCAAAAAACTTAAAGTCCGTCAAAAGACTATAAAATTGGCCCTTGGCATTGCTGAATCCAACGATCATGGTATATGTCAAAGTATAGCTGTCTGTTGAAAATCTACGGTATTAAAATCATACACCAAAGATAAGTCAAACGGCAAATTATATGTCACTGTATTATACATGTCTTTCAATGAGCACTGTTTAGTAGTGTTCACCACCTTTATAAATTTTGTAAACAGCTTTCGTTTTGACATGAATAAGCTTTAATTTTTTGCTTTATATGCATTCTTAATATATACAAGTGAGATTTAAATTTTTGCTTTGTGAAATAGAATACCGTTATTTTTTAATGGAAAGCTTGCATCGTCTATATCATATCCAGGATTGCTTGTGTGTAAACGCATTATTCACTATATGACATTGACACTATCAAATAAATATAAGTAGCAAATGATTAATGAATTAGAGATAAACAGGTGATTCACAATGAAAACTTTAAAAATGTTAGTAGAAGTAGAAAACTCGAAAATTTATGTCTATTCGTATGACGCCAAATGACGGTCTGCGCATCTGACACTGTAAATTTGTGATATAGATTATAGTATATTAGCACAATATAATGATTAATAGAGACCAAGAAAAAGGCTAAAGTCTTACTATAATTACCGAATACGAATTTATGTAGTAAATCCAGATAAATCAATGACTGAAATTTCCTCTATGCTTATGGACATTTCTCTGTTCGGCTATTATCAAATGTTTACATTTGCTAATATTTGGGCAGTCCTAATCTCCTAGACAATACTGTTTCTTTTAAAAATCTTATAAACAAGACGCGTAGTAACAAGTGAATCGGTGCAAAGCGTATCAACGTTCACAAGAAAGGACAAATGTAATGGCCTATTTTAAAAACATTACAACAAACGTTTGTTATAACCGCGCTCGAGTGTGAAGAGAGCATGCATTGAATAACAACACGAGAGAGCACTGCGAGTAACGATTCGCTTGGTTTCTTGGCTTGACTGTAAGTAAGAATGTAACAATGTTCTTGTAAATTCAAAGCAAAGAAAATAAACAAAAATTAGCAAGTATTTGAACGTAATAATTCGCAAAATCTATGTTTTTAACGAATATCCCACTAGAAGCATGTTGATGTAATTTGATACTTTCCCCACACCCCCTCAGGCGCTAAATTTTTGATGAAGCACGTGACCAGCCGCAGCCAGGGTCTTTCCCAAAGAAAGATCCTGGGTACGAGGTTGTGCACTGTACATGTTTATTTTTTGTTATTCAATTATTTAGTTCACTTTAGGAGTCTCAAGGATGATTTCACGAAAATCAGAACATTAGCGCGGACCCTGTATGAACAGGCTCTCAGAAACAGTACATTAAGGAATAGTGGATCTTCAGACGGAATAGTAAATTTCAAAATCTACTATTCCGGCTGTATAGTACAAAAAAATTTAAATTTCGACCCCTGCGAGGACAGCAAACAATAGTCAAGCTCTCGGATTGCCATAGTTTCGAGATAAATATGTTCACTCCGTAACATTCTTCGTCGAAAATTGAAGGCTATTGTATATGGATAATATGCAAATTAGTGTACAAGCTGTGACCATTTTATCGCCAATTTCTAGTAATGACAGCATTATGAAGGCATCAGCCGTAAACAATCTAACTTTCGGTAGTTTCATTTGACGAAACAGCGTCATCAGGACAACGCCTTAATGTTCCCTGTACTACTTCATCCACCAGGTCATGTAATCCTGCTTCTTTTAAGCAATCACCAAGTTCTTTACGGCTGAAGTTGGTTCGGTCAATGATCATACTTAAAATTTGTTTGGCCCTGTGCTTTGGCTGTCGGTAGTTAATGTAATCCTGGTTCACGTTTTCTACTTCACATTTGTCTATGTTAGCCAATCCCGCAATTACATCATATTCCCCGACAATCTTTATGGACAATCGAGTAAGTTCTCGATGAGATAGTTTCGTTGTGTCACAAACGGGTTCTTCATCTAAAGTGCATAATAGCAATGTATGATAACATACTGACAAGGGGTACAAAGCGAACAACATTTCAAATGTTTGACAGGCCCATCATCCCTTACCTTTTCCAGTGTCAATCTAAAATAGAAACGCGCATTAATTACTTATTTATATTTTATGTCGTTTACACAGGGTGAGATTTCCCAATTATCCAAGTCAGAGACTCATAATACACGTGCTAAAAAACTAAGAATTGGTTAGGCAGGAAATTCACAGATACAGTAAACCCTAGAAGCACATGCATGCACACTTTACTTACACGAGTTTTCGCGAAGAGCGCATGCATCTAGGTACCTATGTAAATATTCTACCCACGACCTATTGTAACGGTGATCCAATGTAAATAAGTACTTTTTATATTGCTAGCCAGCAAATTCATTAACTGTCTGATGGCGTTTGTTTATTTTATTCTATTTTATTTTATATTTTATCCCATTTTTCGAATTTTTACAGGACTTTCAGTTTAGTGAAAAAATTTCGCCTTAAATTTCTCTTATATAGTATTTACGTACTGTTTATTTAGGGACTAGTCTTTAATTAGGGGTAGGGATGGTTTAAAATGTGAGAGGGTAATCTATTTTTAAGCAAAGAAAAGAGGAGGGCCAGACGTTTTTATGCAAGCAAAAATGCATAAGATACCAGGGAATACAAACATAGTTTCGAGATAAAAAAAGACCAGAGGAGATAACTTAATATGAAGGTATCAGATTCTTTGCAGCCTGAAATGTTAAATGAACAAAATGAAATAGTTTCTGCATGTTAGATCACCCCCAGAACGTAATAAATGCCATTTCAGAGACTCGAGATTTTGCAATCTTCTGGGGAGCATGATCCCGGAGCACCCTCGAGTTTTTCTAGCCCTCCAACTAAACAAATGTACTGTCGACTATGCATAAGTATGTTTATTTAACCTGTAGACAAGAATAATTGAAATTTGATATACATTGTATCAAATATCGGTATGCCAAAAATAACAGGAATGGTTAATATGTCAATATGTATTTATATCACGGATCCAAGGATAGTGCAAAGTTTCAAATTGAGAAAGATACTGCAAGTGTGTCTCATTAAAATAGAATCTTTGGACAAAAGATTTTTTTGACAGACTCCGCGTTTCCACTTTATGCCCCCATAAAGTGGAAAACGCGGAGTCTCATTAAAATCGAATCTTTAGGAAAAATAAACTGTTTTGACAATCCATACTCCGCACTCCGTGTTTTCCACCATGCCCCCTGAACCCTATAATCATTTCTATATTTAGAGAGCCAAACACGCACGTATTTCTGTGAATAGATAGGATAGATATTTAGATGTATGAATATATGCCTCGTCTCACCTTGCCACCTACAGCAATAGTGCAAAGTGAAACTTTGCACTAAAAATGTGAATATTAAGAAAACCGAAATACAACTAACTTCCCAATAAGAATGGGGGGCCCAATTTGCGCTCCAACTTTTGGGAGGGTTAAAGGATAGCATATCTCATTTGCACCAACTTCTCCCCCCCCCCCTAATTAATGACAGGTCCCTTATGCCTTTTTGTGCGTATACTTCCGGTCAGGAATGACAAATTCAAGACCTGTGTCCAAGTTTTGAATTGAAATTCGATACGTGAAATTTTGACACTCGATTTTGAATGAAATAACAGAAACGATTGCGAACAATAGAAAACAAGTTTGTAGGTTTAATAATTAAAATTATATTAAGATGAGAACGTTTGACATCTCGGAAGTAGTTTTTATCCAAAACAGTGGTTTATACAAATCGTTGTTGTAGCAGTTCACTAATTTCTAAATCTCTCTAACAGTTATTTTTTATAAGTTAAAATTGAATAAACTGTTCTTCAAGTCTACCTGTAATTGCAAATCATAGTTTCGCTCTAAGGCTATAAGCGTTTTTGAAAGGTTTAAAAGTGGTAAATTGTCTCTTTGTTTGTTTTTTTGTTTGTTTGTGAGCGTTATTTAACCAAAGTGACTCCATCAGTAGAAAGGTTCTCCCTGGAGCCACATGTTAAAAAACATGTGAACATAAAAATAATTTAAAGGACAATGGCAACGAAAATTTTTATTGGCCATTTCAATCCTACTTGGCAACCTAACTATGAAAATATTATCATTCGCTTCTCGAACATTTTAGTCAGGGCGAAGGGAGAGAGGGCGTGGAAACGGCCATACAAATCTTGAGATCATGCGTGATGCGAGAGTCCGAGTCAGGTTTGGGTAAACTGGGTACAAAAATTAATATTTTAAAGATGGCGGAAGGTGGTTTTGATTTAAACGAGATCTTTCGCCTCGATGTAACTGATGATTTAGCAGAATTGGATATGTTAGACACCGAAATTGATGAAGATAACTTGGAAGAACCAGATAGCAGTTTCAAAAATGTGTCTAAGGGTGAATTTATTGCTGTTTTGACAAGAATACGTGATCGTGACTGCAATATTCTAGACGAAGCAATATTTGCTGAAAAACTTTTGACGAATATTGAAGAAAAGGAAGCAAATATCTTACCCTTTTTAACAATTGTTGAAACCTCATTTTCCTCTTTTATTAACGTCAAGGTAAAAGCAAAACAAGTACGCTCTATTAGGATAGAACAAAATTTTTTTGAAAGATTCAACAGAGAGAATTCAAATCCAGCAAAAGTGGGGAGAGCTGGTCGAGTCTTGTGGAATTTCCACCAACAAAAATATTTCGAAGACTGTTCTAGAACATGTACTCCTTCATTTTTGGATCGTAAAGCCACATTTTACAATTGATCAAGTAACTGACATCACCTTAAACACCACCAATAGTAATACAACCGACAAAAGTGAACTTGAGGCAATTAGCTATCATGGAGGTTGGGCTGTCAAGAGGTCCAGAGATTTGATCAAGTCTAAGTGTGATGCTTCATCTCATATAGTATTGAAACAGTCAGTGAATGATAGCAATAATGTCTTTGTTGACCCAAAAAAGGCCCTTGAACTTATTGAGACTTTGGGTACAGACGAAAGACGAGGAGACAAGTACTTATTTGTTCTACATCCCGAAGTCACAAACTTTTTTGTTCTTTTACATGATTTCACGGACAGCTATTTTTCTGTTTCATCATTTGATGACCAGGTCATTATTAACTGTTTGAAAAATATGTCCATAAATGTAAAGTTACGTCTGGCCTGGGAAACTATTTGCAAAAATGCTTTTCCACTAGCTGTCCAGATTTCAGTGCTGCAGAGAATTTCCACCATGTTTCTCAAGTCAAAACAACAAATCATTAGGGAAAAATTGAATCTTAAACCTCAAAAGGGGAGTGTAGCTTTAAGACAAGACATCAAGAAGCCAAAGAAAAAGAAATCTAAGCAAACAGAAATACCTTCATCTATCTCTGGAAACCAAACTCCAGATGTCATTGTCAGGCTACAAAAGAACTTTGAAAATCCTGAAATTGTTGCAGAATGTTTAAGGGAGATTGGAATGACTGTTGACCTTCAGTTTTATCTCAATCATCTGACAGGGAAACAACTGACAAAACTCCTGAAAAGACTTGGCAAACCTGCCCTGAATGGAAAAGGGAAGGCAAAGGAAATAGCTGTTTTGCTGCCAATTATTACTGATGACACTCAATTGAACATCATGCTTTCAAAAAAGTGAGGCTAACTGGGGTAATTACATGAATATAGAAGCTATATTGATAGGCATTCTTATGAAATAGTATAACACATTCATTTGCAAGTTTATTTATTACTACTACATGTACTGAGTAACTCGCTAACCCACACTGAACAAGCCGAAAATTAGCTTAATCATGTAATTGGAAATCAAACATTTTACATTTGGTTTGCTAATCCAATGGCTTATCAACTGATCTACAAAATCAAGTATATTCAAGCTCAATATGATTCTCATCACATTCAATCACTTTTTCAGTTTGCTCAGTGTGTAACCACTCAGAGTACTGTCATGATATAATATATAATTACAAAGTTCAAAACACAACATCCATACACATTTTATACCGTAAACCTCTGTCTATAAGCCCTGTGCTTATATTCTTTTGTAAGCGCTTTTTTGATGGGCTTATACAGGGGGAGGGGGCTTATTCATGGTGATCTTTTGTGTTAGCAATAAACAAGTCAGTCATAAACAGGAAAATAACCATGTATATTAAATTAATAACATGCTTTGATTAACATAGTAAGCTATAAAGACAATGACAATGTTTTAAATATTGTTCTCTGCTATATTACTGTAAATACAATGTCAATATGTTGAATAACCTAGTGGGCTACTGGACTTATATTGGGGGGACTTATATTGGTGGTGGTGGGCGGGGGGTTATATTAGGAGGTTCACGGTATCTATTTATGTAATGTTATATACAACGTTATATACATATTATTGCAATCCCTATAAAAGCCAACATCTCTATAATAAGCCACCCTAATCTAATAAGCTCCCTATTGAATATTTTTTACAAGATCCTGTTGCATCGTCTCAACCTGAAGAGGGGATTATTATATATTTAATGTGTCTAATAATTCCAGAAATGAATATCAATACAGGCTAAAGTTCAAGACAATGTTACAGGCCATCGGACTTTATCAAATATACTTTCACCTGACTGGCGTTTAGGCAGGTTTTGAGAGTCGGCAGCAAGTGTAAGGCATTGTTCTGTTTCATATACATTTGTTTGCTTTCTTGAAACTAACTTGGAATTTGTAAATGAAATATTTCCAGCAACATTGTATCCATAAATATAAGCAGTCATATTTTGCGTGCCACCACACATTTGTCTTTGAACGGAGAAGAACGATTCAACACAGTCTTGGTTTAATCTATTCAACACAAGATAAAGGCCTTCTCCGAACTCTTCTTTGAATTCATTGGTTTGCAGATACTCAAGTAATCCTTTGAGGGCATTTATTGTAACCTGGAAACAGTAAAATGGTAATAAGAGTCAAAACAATTTCAGTAAAAGCTGTGAATGGGTAATTTTTGAACAATCAGTCTACAATTGCTGTGTTACTATAAATGTAACTGAATGCATTTTGTAGATGTAAATAGAATATACAAAGATTTTTGCTTTTGGATCCTAATACTGGCAATAGAGTTTAGTTTGAATATCTCGTGTAGTAATCTCTCTTTATATAAGTTGTCTCACAACAATGTGAAGCCCACCCAATGGAGTTTGAAAAATAACCCCCCCTGGGGGCACTTATAGGGAGATTACAATGAATTGCACTTACCAACCTAAAAAAAAGGAAAAACTATGATTTTTCTATACTTAAAGGCTTTATACCTGTAAATCAAACATGGTTTGCCAAGTTATAAAATGGCTTGACACATCAGATTTGATGGTAAATTCTTGCTCAAGACTGGCTTTCCAGTTTGTGAAGAAGCCTAATACATTGTCTAATGTACCAATTCGAGGGTCTTGAACTGATGTGATTGGGTGTCTACTGTTAAATACCTCCCAGAGGTCATTACACATACAAATGTATTCCTGGGTTGATTCTGTGATATTGTTCTCATGCTCTCTCATCTCTTCTGCAACCTCTTTGGACAGAGTGTTAACTGCCAGTTTAACCCTCATTTTGCTTAAATTATCAAGTTGAACATGGGCCCTTCTCAAAGGGGTTGAATAAATGCGCCTTCTTTTTTCCCGTTCAAATACAGAATATATGTGGTCCCATAACACATATTTATTATTAAGTTTTAGTGTTCTTGTGAAACGATTGTGTTTTTCTTTAAACCCACTGCTAAACAGGTTGTTTCTCAACTTTTTCATCAAATGGGGCGGGTCTGAAAAGAAGAATATTGGTGTTCCTGAAAATCTGTTGGTACCTTGGCTCTTTGAAGCATTTATGCCATTCATAGTTATAAATGCCCGATTTTCAGAAGCTCCATCACAGATTGAAAGTAATATGGTGAACTGAAAACCATGTAGTATGCTTACGCCTTGCCAGAAAATTCTATTAAGCTTCTGAGCATTGATCCCATTAGTCAGAAAGTAACTACATGGAAAGTCAAACTTAGCAAATAAGCTCTTGAAGAAGAACTGTAAGACATGTGTCGCAAGTTTTTCCTCTGGGTGGTTATTAGTAGTAGAGTTGTCACCAGAGGTTTCTTCTGTGATATCAAGGTTGGTGAATCCTATTAATTCCCAAGTGGATGGATCAAATAGCAGGCCTTCCTTAATCTTTACTTCATCAAACAAAAATGCACCAATCTTGGCACATTTTTTTAGTTTTAACTTTTCAAGTTTGTCATTCATTGCCTTTATATTTTCTGTATTCCAACCAGACTTAGTGGAGCAAAAATTTTTGTAATCATTTAGTGTTCTACCACTAGGTAGTTTGATAACTCCAGATTCTCTTATATCATCATATAATGAGTGTGATTTAGTGTACATCCTCAAACACCACTTTATAATCAATGGATGCCAGCGCATTTGCTTTGATGGCATTGTGAGTGCTTTAGCCTGGTCTTTCAACAGGATTTCAAAAAACTGATCATGTGTATTGCCAGTATGCTCCAAAATATGATTATGTAACAGCTTTTTCTTTGAAAATTTCTTGTCACATGTTTCCCACATACAAATATACATACGATCCACTGGTGCAATAGATGGGTCACTGTCAGGGATGTGTTCTTTAACATGATTATAAAGACATTCAACATCAGAAAATTTTTCTCCACAACATCCTTTCCACATGCATACAGGGTTTTCAAGTCTTTCCCTTCTGGAATTTAATCCTTTGTTCAATTTTTCAAACATGCATTTGAGGTCTCCATTTGTCTTCTCACCAACTTCATTCATGTTTTCTCTGTGCGTTTCTAATTTTTTTACCTGTTTATGCAGCTGTTTTAATTGCCTTGACTGGTTTCTGGTGGTAATAAGTAGTTGTTCTTTAGTCATATAGGCAAAATTATGATGAGGGTTGCAATTGTCAACTGACAATTCCTTGTTATCTTCAAGAGTAATTTTTTTATTGAATCTGGATTTTTTAGTGCGTAAGTAATGTTCTGTTTTGGCACATAAATCACACACAGTTTTGGCACAGACAAGGCTGTCATTTCCAGGGAGAAATACTACACAACCAGTTGACCGGATCCCTTTGTTATGGAAATGCGAGATTTTATCCTCAACATAAGCACCCACCTCTTTATTCTTTGTGAGAAATATTGGTTGACTACTGTCACTTGATATAATGTTGTAAAAGGGCTCATATGGGCAACCTTTACAAATGTGCGAACCTTGTATGACCGACAGCAACTGTTGCAATTCCGACACTAAGTTTAGTTGTAAGGGGATATCAGCCCATTCTAAATTAGCATTGCATTGGAGCTTGCCTTCCAGCATAATAATCCATGATTTATCACTACTAATTATCACTTCAATTTCGGCATACCCATCATTTCCAGAAAAATGGAAAAGATGAGCTGACTTGTCATTATCATTGTAATTAACCTTCCACTTTGGAAATTCCTCAAGGATATGCAGTTCTGTGATTTGATCGACAATTAGGATATCAGACTCAAACATACACTTTTCTGGAGAGGTTTGGGCTCCGTTAGTGCAATTTCTTTCATGGTTTATTTGTCTTGCTTTTAAACATTGCTCACTTATAAAATCTTTCAATTCCTTAATCTCATCCCATGATACTGAATCACAGTTTGTAAGAATATCCTTCAAAAGTTGACTGGATTTTTCCAAAACTTCAGTCACTATATTTTTGTAGTACACCCATCTAAGGGTTCCTTTCACCTTTCCAAGACCTGTCACTAAATTATGGGTTGCCCGATGGATATAATTCCTCAAATCATGATTCTTGAAGTCGATGTGATAGACATTTCCAATTGCATGGATTATTGGGTCATATTTATCTGCTGATTTAGCCTTAATATTGTAACCATTTTCGGGAAAGGAAGTGCAAACAAGTGCATACAATAGTAATTCTTCTTCAACTAATGGGCAACCACTTCTGAATAGCAAGGAAGCTGAATCACACACATGTTCAGATGGTTTGTTTATTGATGGTGTAGGAGTATGAATAGCTTTTTCATGGGCTCTGCTTTCTTTCAAGCTCAACACATTTTCACAGTAAGAGGAAGGTTGACCATGCGTTTGTATGTTTTCACGAAAGTTTGAGCAAATATTTATATCGTTGTAATTTAACTGATTTTGCTGTAGTAACTCTTGCACACTCTGCCTAATTTTAATTGGTGTGTCAAAATGAGCCGGCTTTTTTCTAGGTGGTTTTGTTGGGGTTGAAAGAGGTCTCTTTTTCTGTTCATCCATTCCGATATGAACCTAACTTATATCGAGCCATTGCAGGTGAATTTAACAAAGTGGCGTAAACAAAATTGACAAAAATATACACGATAAAGATGCACATTTCAGGGTGGAGTTTGGTACTATTTCAACTGTCAATTTGACATCAAACTTTGAAAGGTTCAAAACCTATCTGTCTCATATTTGCTCACTCTATAATTTTGTCTACGCAAAGGTTTTCATCATAACTTAATAACAAATTATAATTTAGGTTTTGGAAATCATTGGTTTTTTACCAGGAAGCAGTGCGCGCTAACACTCTCTTACAACATTTCGACGGCCATTTTTAACACCAAATTAAACAGAGTATAGAAATAAAATAACACCCGAAATAAAGTTTTTCGTTATTTAAATCTTATCTTTAAGTTTCTTATAATAGCTAAAAGTAACAAAAACATATAAATTTTACACAAGTAATATTTTATAAGCAATAGTACGAGCTTACCTTCTGATGGGTCATATCCGCGTCGCCATATTTGTTTACAATTAGGACGTCTTACCCCCCGCAAAGCCCGCATCACGGATGGTCGCGCTCGATGTATGGCCGTTTCCACGCCCTCTCTCCCTTCGCCCTGATTTTAGTCTACGAGTAAATCGCACGCAAACTTTGTGTTTCGCTGCCATCTTGGAAAAATTTTGAAAAATTATCTCGAAGGTCAATGTACTTTATGACGTCACTAAATGGGTGCACCAAAACTACAAGAGACAATTATATTGCGTGCATGTTATGTTAGCTAAAATATGTCGTTTTGAGCGTTATACTGGCCAACACTCTTCGCAATCAAACAAAAGAAGTCTACACTATCAGATAAAAACATATTGAGCGACAGGGAAAGCAACGAATGGCGCAATTTACAATACAGGTAATTGATCATACAATATTGCATTACTATTTGCCTTGTTACACTCGAATTTCTGCGTTTATTTAATTTTAACACGGAGTAGGATACTGTATATAACTATGAGAAATATTGTTACAAACAAGTTACATACGTAACTACTACAAAGAAGCTATCGTAACTACTACAAAGAAGCTACCGGAGTAGGATACTGTATATACTATAAGAAATATTGTTGCAAACAAGTTACAAACAAGCTACTACAACGAAGCTATGAGAAGAGTTACTGTACGGTACACCTAACAAATTGTCAAAAGCCGAGAAAATGGATATTATGATTCGAAACGAACCGGTGAACGAAGTACAAGCGTATCAATAACTCGGAGTTAAAATAGATAAATCCTTAACCTATGTTGAGCACAAGACAAGATATATAAGCTATGAGAAGAGTTAAACTCCTATCACGCATACGATGTGACATCAGCCCATTGGTTGCGCAGTCAATCTACAAAACGATGATAGAGCCAATCCTTTTATACTGTAATAATCTATTTCTCGGTAACAAAGTCAGCTCGATCGAAAAATTCCAGAAGAAAGCATTCGACACGGTGGATCATGGTCGTCTACTGTCCAAATTATCTCATTACGGTATTAAAGATAAAGAACAAACATGGTTTGAGAACTATTTATTTGGAAGGCGTCAACGTGTAATCTACGATGGCACACAATCTGACAGCCAACCTGTCGTTTGTGGTGTGCCACAGGGTTCCATTTTAGGACCTATGCTGTTCATCTTATTGATTAATGACATCGATCACCAATTGAATAGTTGTAAAATCCTACTATATGCTGACGACACAGTGGTCTTTACATCCAGTAAAAATCAAGAAACCATTAAAGTAAATTTAAACTCGGATCTATCAAAACTGGCCACCTGGTTTTACGAAAACAACCTAGTCGTCAACCTCAAAAAAGGAAAAACCGAATTCATCCTGTCAAAAGCCGAGAAAATGGATATTATGATTTGAAACGAACCGGTGAACGAAGTACAAGCGTATCAATACCTCGGAGTTAACATGGATAAATCCTTAACCTATGTTGAGCACAAAGACAAGACATATAAAGAAGCTATGAGAAGAGTTAAACTCCTATCACGCATACGATGTGACATCAGCCTATTGGTTGCGCAGTCAATCTACAAAACGATGATAGAGCCAATCCTTTTATACTGTAATAATCTATTTCTCGGTGACACAGTCACCTCGATCGAAAAATTCCAGAAAGTACAAGAACGAGCCTTCAAAATTGCTTATGGCAACAACATCCAAAACAATTGGACAAAGTTGGAAAAAATCCGAAACAGAGCTTGTGTAATAGAAGTGTTTAAATGTTTAAATGGCTTGGCACCTCAATGCTATGATGGCTACTTCCAAAGGTACTCCCATGGAAAAGGCACCCGTGGAGATAACAACAAACTGCTATTGCCAAAAGTTAGAACTGAAACTGCACGGAAACGATTTGCATTCGAAGGAGCAGTTCAATACAACAAATTACATGACAGTCTAACAAAAGGAACATCATTACTGAGATTTAAAGAACAATGTAACATTATTTTTAACTGTTAGAACGTTAGAAACGCTTCGTATATTAGAGACATCTCACTTTTTATTCAACACTATTCTCAATAACTATTCGAAACATTTTGTAAATATGAAACTTTACACTTTTTATCTATATAAATTTTATTGTAAACACAGGACCTTGATTTATAGCAGCTTAATATAGCTGACCAAGTTAACCTGTAAAAATATAGTTAATTATTATTATTTGGTAAAACTTTTCTGCCTTTTGTTTTGGCTCAAAGTGCACTACGCGTGGTAATACTCGGTTATGAAATTAAGTGTTTACCCATCTAATGACGTCAGATGATGTATTTTGTGGCATAAATTAGCATACGCGCTTATTTTCAAAATGGCTGACAACTGTTGAACTTTTTATCAAATTTTCTCAACGACTAAACGCGACAAACCGGCCAAAATATGAAATTGAATATTCCGTAAGTATACCTAAAGGATATAAGTAATAAAAATTTTGGTTGCCAATGTGCTTTAAACTAAATAAAAGGTGCGCTTCAGCACAAAAATTTTAAAAGTATAACTTTTCTTTTAAATATCTCACCCCGTCAGACTCTTCTTTGAACGGAAACGTCCCGCCAACCAAGCGTTTCTCCTCCAATAAATTTATAATTTTCTACACAATGAAACAGGAAGAAGCAATATCTTTAGTTATTCAGTTTCTTAGTCAATTCCATACCTGCTTTCCACGCTTTTCGCGATGCTACATTACGCAACAAGTAAACTTATATTATTACAGTATATGCCAAGTGTCAAAGTTCATGTATTATTGCCTCTAATTGGACAAAAAGTCTGATTTGTGGAAGATACTGTCAGTGACCAGTGAAAAATAAAAACGTTCAGGTAATGAGAAAAATTATGAGGCTTTCTTGTTTCTTTTTTTTTGTTTTCAATGACACACTTAGCTACAGTATATCACTAAATACTTATTGACTGGGACTTTTGGAAAACAATATATTTCCCTAAGTCTTAGTCAATATGTAAAAGAACGAGAACGAGGGTCGTGATAGAAGACTGAGGTAAAGTAAAGTGAATTGACGTTAAATTAAGTGGTGTGAATGAGCTGTCCTGTGAAGTGGACGTGTGAGAAGTGAGGCAGAGTAAAACGCGCTGAAATGGGAAGGGGTGATAATTGGTGGCGTGAGATATGGTGTAAAGTGAAGTGATGCGAAGCCAGTTTACATGTAAGCAAATTAATTGACCTGACATGAAGTGCTGTGAGATGGAGTGAAGTAGTGTGTGTGGTGGTTGGAGCCTATTAAATATTCCATTAGGCCTGTTTAGGGATAAGCCAGAGTGTGATAATATAATACACAGTCATTAATATCAAAGGCCCTTTTATGTTAGGCATGTTCCGACAAACATGCATAGCTGGGCAGTTCATTGTTTGGCATGTGTTAACTACCCCTTGCACTTTTATTAACACGTTTTCTTTATCTAATGACTCAAATCCAAAGATATAAATTTGTTCTGGAACAAGTTCCATAGTGGATAGTGATCCATCCTGTAATAAACATTCGACTTCGACACCATTTTGTAGTCTATAAATATATATTACGAAGAACAACTTATATTACATGTCAAGTTTAAGGTGTGGTTAGTAGCGCAAGCTATAAAATGTCAACAAATATGTTAATATTTCCGGTTAGTATATTAATATATTAAACATTTATTGCACTGCTCGAGGTTGATCACCTTTGGTGATCAAAGTTCACATAACTGTTTCAGTTCCTATATCCCTATACTTTCTCTTGTAGTGCAATTCGATAATAAACAGAAATATAAAATGTTAAGAGTCACATATTAAAGTTACTTCATATTTGAAGATCTCCTTCTTTCTTCTCCTGCGATGGCAGTTGTTCGACGTGGTCGATGATTCAGTTTCTCTTCATTGCCAGTCGTAGTCTCGTTCTTTTCTTCTTCACCTTCGTCCACTATTGTTGCTTCGTCGGATCGCACTTCGATGGGAATAAGTTGTTGTATGACTCTCTTTAACAAAACGGGGTTTCTTGTGTCGTTAGCCACTTTCACAACAGCAGATCTTATTGTTCCATCTCTTCCAGATAGTAATTCTTCGATCTTGGCTAATTTCCATAAATTCCTTGAAGTTGAATCGTTCTTGAGTATAACGATGTCTCCTATCGTGTCTGGACTTCACTTTATTATTCAACTCAAAAGGTAATCTCGTTTCGATCTTTGACGAAATTGTTGTAGTAAACGTCGGTGATGGCGCGATCTTCTTGTGAGGGTTTGATTTGTACTTATTACATCGTAATGTTGACTGCTTAGAATCGTTGAGATCGACCTTCCGTTGATCAAATGAGAAGGAGTGAGGGCATAACATATAGCTTCTCTGTTATCATAAATATACGTTATGGGCCGAGAATTGATAACTCGTTCCACTTCAACTAATACAGTATTCATTTCGTCGTAACTGAGTGTTGATCTGCCTAATATTTTCTTGAGTGCTTGTTTCACCATCTTTACCATTCTCTCCCAATATCCTCCCCACACCAAGGAGCTTTAGGTGCAATAAATTGCCAGGATATTCGATAATTGATCATATAATCACGCAGAACACTAGACCGTGTGAATCGTTGAATCTGTTAGACGCACTTTTAAATGTCTTCGCATTGTCTGACGTAATGATCGAGGGCAGTCCTCTTCTCGCAGAGAATCGACGAAATGCCATAAAGAAAGCTTCCACGCTCAAACTTGTTGTTAATTCCAAATGTATTGCTCGCGTCGAGGCGCAGGTGAACAGGCAAACGTAAGCTTTGTAAATGGTCTTTTGGTTCTGCGCTCTGTTCTCTTGACGTAAGTAAAGTGGGCCAGCGACGTCGACACCGGAATGCGAAAACGGTGGGTCTTCGGATACTCTTGATTTTGGTAAGTCGGGTAAATTTCTTGGTTTGTAGGCGACAGAACACACGAATTTAAGTTCCGTTTTAACGTCTCTCGTCCTCGCATTATCCAATATCTTTCTCTTTAATACCCTAGAAATTGTAGTGTTTATTCCACTGTGGTATGCTTGTTCGTGTACATCCTTGACTATGAGATCGATAAAATGATGTTTTGACGGCAAAATAATTGGATTCTTGGAACTGTCCGATAAAGGGCGTTACAGCGTGTTAGGGCGATACAGCGCCAGGTCCTCATGGGCTTCCATATTGGTTATGAAAAGACTTTGCACAACTTTTAGCGCCCATAATTACCAAAGTGTTCAATCTCTAAATAGAACAACAATGTGTCCCTCTGATGTGGAAGCTCGCCAATGTGAACCCTTTACCCAAAGAATCTCCTTTGACAGAGTGTAATCAGTTGAGGCCTAATCGCTCACAAACATCATTATGAGATTATTTGAAAGGGTAGTTTATAAACAGGAGATTGCGTCTGCATTCGAATCCGTGATCGGACGAGATCAATTTGCTTATAAAGAGGGAACAAATACTACCGTTGCTCTGACTATGTGTTTGCATCATTGGCTCAAGTGGCTGGATGAAGGTGCAGACTCTGTTAGGGTAATATCATTTGACTATAAGAAAGCGTTTGACTCGGTATCTCATAACATTATTTGTGAAAAATTGAAAACACTCGAAATTAACCCGTATACTATAAACTGGATTATTAGTTTTCTGGCCAACAGAAAACAAAGAGTTGTTGTTGATGGCATAGAAACTGTTTATGTTGATATTAACAAAGGCGTACCCCAAGGTACGGTTTTGGGTCCCTTTCTATTTTCGTTGATGGTTAATGATATAAAACCCATGGATGCGCAAAACAACCTATTGGTTAAATTTGCTGATGATATAACGACAAGTGCTCCAGTAAAATCAGGATCGGATTCTGCTGAGGCTGAGGTGGAAATCATTCAAGAATTGGTCGGAAGCAAATCAAATGACATTAAATCTTTCTAAAACGTGTGAAATAGTTGTGCACGGTGGGTCTATGAAACCGTTACCGGCACCGATTGTAGGCATTGAACGAAAGAGCTGGTTGAAATTACTAGGTGTAACATTTCAGGAAAATCCATGTTGCTGGGATCTTCATATTGATGATCTTCTGTCGAAGGCTAGTGGGCGTATGTACATATTGAGAGTGTGTAGATGCTATGGTTACTCTGCAGATAAGCTAAGCAAATTATTCGATTCGCTAATCATGTCACTCTTTTACTATTGCATTGAAGTGTGGGGCTCTGCACTGCAAAAGAAATATTTGGATCGTATAGACAAGTTTTTCCGGCGGATCTTATCGTTATGGATATACGACAAAGAGTATTCAGATATCTGAAGTGATCCAGGAGAGAGCCAGAAAATTATTTAGCAAAATCGTATCGAATCCAGTACATGCCCTACATGAATTGCTTTCTGTGTGTAAACAAAGGATTTTAGGACAAACGGAACATAACTTTATTTTACCTCAAATTAAAACGGAACGATTTAAACGATCCTTTATAAATAGATGTCTTTTTAACTATTTTTAACTTTCATATAATTAATTAGGATAGATCAATATTTTAACTGTAATAATTAGGAATTTGACATTTGTAAAGTTGCACGTCTGTTGTGACTCTAGACAATAAAGACTTTAATAATAATAAATAATAATATTCAACCGTCCTTTGCATCTAAGAATTCCATCGCTGTCTAAATATAATCCAAATGGCGTCACGTAAATTGGGGGAGTTGTTTTCATGTTCTCTTTCAGGAACTGGATTCCTTTACTAAACGACTTTGCTTGGATATTCTTAATCAAACAGTTCTCTGCTTCATCAAGTTCACTGGGAGTCAAATCGTTCGCTTTTTTTTCGCTTTTCTTTTCAACTGAGCATCGCAAGTTTCTGACAAATCGTAGAACATAAGCCGTTATTCGCACTAATTTGCCAAAGCTGTTGTAACGACAACAATCGATGATTTGATCACGGGCTTTAGGACAAATTCAATTCGACAACAATGGTATTCTATCTAAATAGCAGTTCAAATAAAGTGTACGGCACCTGAACTGTTCAATATCTTGCTTCTGTATCCATAAAACATTTACATATATGCAAATGCTCTATATTTTCAAAATCCGCCATATTTATTTACATTAGAACCCAAGCTTTCGCCGTTTCGCGGTTCACACGAAATAT
>CACRXK020003946.1:0-33832 GCA_902702795.2 Paramuricea clavata | reverse complement strand
CTGTTGCATATAGCACACGATTTTATCACAAAATTGTGTAAAAATAACTCCAAGAAAGAACATAATATAAACGTAAATAGTCCGGGAAAGTTATATCTAACGACATTTTTTTAGATATCCAACATATCATCCATTTACATGAACAGTTCCATTTATAGCACTTTATATGCGTATCTTGCGTCCACATTCAGCTCACTCTTACGAACGATTTCAATCACTTTCAATACAGTTCTTAATCTCATAAATACAAAAATACACTCCTCTTACCTTCCCCTTTAATGTACTATCCACAGAAAATACGATAAAAGACAAGATCACGAAAATTTTCCATTTTATTACTGAAAATACACTTCTCGCCAATACATTTCCCTATTATACTTGCTGCAATCTACTTGCCAGCAACATGGCGGCCGTCAATTTCCGGTGCGAGGCGGCAGCGTCAAAAACATCAAAGGAGTGGGCCATCTATTCATTCTTTAATCTATGCCTGAACGGAAATCAGGTCAATCCAGGTTTTTTTTTTGGGGGGGGAGGGGAGGAGCTTGAATTGTGGGAGGGGGGGAGCTTATATCTATTGAAGTTTGCGGTATAATACTGGCATTATGTGATTAAAATAAACCGAGTTGTAAGTCGTATAACCGCAATCTGATCTGCAATGAATAAACACGTATAGATTCTTACGATGTATCAATGAATTTGTCTGACCGTTTGCGTTTACTCCCGCATGTTTATATAACGTTTTACACTAGCAATGTTCTCGGCGAGTTTTCGACTTTTAACGTATTCGAATGAGTGATTCGCACAACAAAGTATTCAACATGAGATCGCAGCTGCATGCAAAGGCCTACATACTCCTGCAGATATTCACACTCACTCGATCCCATCTGCCGAGAGAAAAATCGCAAACAAAGTTCCCATGCAATTTGAACCAGATTTTATAGCCTCCCTATTGCTTCGTCATCATTGCCTTATAACATAGCATACATTTACTTTGAGTCCAATGGCGGTTCCCTCTTCAAAATCAGAAATGTTTTTACTCCGTAAAATGAACGTGAAACTTTATTTACTTATTTAAACACACTTAAAGTGACAGTGATAGTGAACTTTATTTAGGCACGGAGGCCTGTCATCGAACATGATAGGATGACCTTCCTGGCGCCTTGATAACGGTTGATCGAACCGATAAACGATATTTCTGTTAAATTTTTGGTTGACGCTCGTTTCCATTCGTTCACACAGAAGTTTGAACGGTTAGCTGTTCTTAAATTCGTCTTTTGCGTTTCTCTTTCGTGTGAACGTTAAGGCCCCGTTTACACTCTACCGGATTGCTATCGGAGTGGGTCAAATTTTGTAGGTATCGAAAGGCTGTGAAGATTTTTAATCTCAGAGACCCAAATAAACATGCCATTTCTGTCAAACTAATAAGCATTTGCTACTAACCATTGCTCCGTAACGGCAAAAGAAGCTGTCGTGACCAGGCGAATCCGGTATAGTGTAAACAGGGCCTAAGGCTGATTTCCACTGTTGCGTTTTTCGTACGCACGTACACGCACGTAAAACTTTGAATCCTTCTATTTTTAAATATTTTACAAATAAGTTAACAAATGCATACTAAAACTTGCGGAACACTAAAGTCTGTTGCTTTATTTATTTGGTTATTTCATAAGTAACATTTAAACGGATTTAAAGTTTTACGTGCGTATACGTACGTATGAAAAACGCAACAGTGGAATCAGCCTTTACGCGCAAGGCAAAATCGCGTGCGTGAATTTTACAGAACGCGGTTCCGAAATCATCCGGTCGCGTATGTACACGCGCACGGAAAACTTTAAATCTTTCTAAATTTTATAAAAGTACGAATTACCTCAACAAATACACATTAAAATCATACACAAAACCAAGGGCTTTCAGTTGGATTTACACTGTACTGGATAAGCTTTACGTCGCGACGTGAAAAAACACCTATATCCGTACCTTCTAGGAACGCTATCTTATCGCTAGGAACGGTGAGATGTTGTTTCGCCCAGCTTCTGAACGTTGTACATTCCGTATCGGATAGATGCTTTTTTGCGCCGCTACGGGAAGCTATATCCGGTATAGAGGAAACGTAGCCTTAATGATCCTTAATCAGTGTCTTTTCGTTCATTTAAAAATTTCATATAAGTAATACTAAAATGGATTTAAACTTTTCCTGAGTGAGAATACGTACGAAAAACGCTTATAACCGAAATGAATCCCAATAGTACTTACCGGCGGTAAACGTTGAAATGAGTTGCAAAAAATATGTATTCTGATTCTTCCCTGACTAAAACATCAAAATGATATTGCTCATGTAAGCAAAGTCCATAAGCTATTGTCGCGCCATGAATTACGACAACACTGAAGATTTACCACACATTTGTTCCGTAACAATCAAAACTACAATCGTTTAATCACTTTGTATATCGAGAGCCGCTTTTACTGAATGTGTACTGCTAATTTCAATTAACTAAATGCAGCATATGTGACAAACTTCATTATTATTTAATTTGTTTCTTTTTAAATAAGTTTCGAGTCATAGTTTATCATCTGCAAATGACCAGATGCCGTACTGATACATAACATGGCCGCGGGAAATAGTATGGGTTTTGTTTCTGCCTGACAGATCATCTATCTTTTATAGTATAAGCCACAGTATAAACATGTAGTATAAGGCCTGTTTCAAACGTCGCGCTTCTCATGTGTCGGACGCATTAAAAACAATAGATAATCAGCTGAAATGCCTCATTATGTATTGTTTCTAATGCGTTCGGCACATGAGTAGTTTGAAACAGGCCTAAGACGCCTACCATTCATACAAATTTTCATAAATTAATCTATAGGCTGTACAGACAATGAGAGCAACTGAGGCCGTCACGGCAGTTTGTCCGTAAAAAATTATATCGTGTTTATACACACATTGGATCACACATCAAGATGAACTATCCACGCGACTTGGTGTAGATGATTGATCCATATTTTCCCGCATTTATTTATTTATGTCTTCTATTGTCATGCAATATCAATCAGTCACAAAGCTGTTCGTATGTAGATACGTACGTAGCAATCCTTGTTTTTGCCCTCTCTGACATAACACGTCTGCGTGTGCATCTTCTGTCGTCACGTCGTTTCTTCTTCCTTTCAGGCTCCATTTTCATGCTATCCCAAAACATCTTGCATGCTGCAGAATAGTACAAGTAACTAGCGCCCTCTCCCCCCGTAAGGAGTGGTCTCCCAAAAGTAGCGGTCCCTCATTTCACTGAGAGGTTCCCAACAGCGCATAAAACTGAAAGTAAGGGGGCCGGGCGCTACTTTCGGGATTGTACGCAGTATCACCTTGGTTTTGTCACTTCCTTAACGTCTTGTGTACCAACACATCTTGCATCTCTTCATTCGTATTCATTATATTCAAGCACCAAGCAGGATAGTCTCCCCCCCTGACATGCCGGCTTTGCAGACTGCATCCTGCCACCTGCCCCACCCCCGCTGAAGATAGACAGCAAGTCATGGCAGGATTTATTATACTACATATTATCGCATTAAAAATGAATTAGAATGTGTTTACATGGATAGAACTTATTAATATATGATAAGAAAACTACAATTCTAAATCTAAAACTATTGTATAAAAGTTAAAAACTACATATATAGTAAGTATTTCAATAATACGTGATATGAAAGGAATATCAGTTAATTAACATTTCTTGCGTTTTAGCTATAGAGATTGTTTTCGGGGAAAAAACTATTCTTCAAACGGTTCGTTCTGCACTAATACATTGTCCAATTGTTCGAAGTTCTAATTAAGTAGTCGTGGGCAGATGCTCTGGTTTGGATCACATGTGGAGAGAAGGGAATACTACATTAGCAATTTTAAATAAAATCTTCACGTTTTTCATTCAACTTTGGGCATCCAGCCAAGTCGAGCGCTTCTGCCAGTCATCCAGGGAAGATAATACGAATATAAGATAGATTGAATTTGTCCAGGTCTATCGAATTTGTCCATCTGACAAGGAGTGGAGGATCACTGTTGTCAATATTAATAAATTCCTTGTGTATGGTGTGCTTAAAACGTTATGTCTGACTCTTTCTTGATTATGAGTAGGCCTAGATCATCACTCGTAATTATTTTGAATGTGACTTGCTGTCTTTTTCGCTATTTTTATTGCAATCTTAGTTTCCTCTTATATTTACATATATTTTTCATTCCGTGACCCCGCTATATTTTCTTCCTTTGACATAAATATTATATGAAATTGCAGTAAAGTTCTTTACATGTTTTCCTGTATTTTGGTAGCCTTAACAGATAAATGATCGGGTTGATAAGAAAATTAACGCTCAACAAAACAAAAAGGACGGAGAAGACCTCCTTTGTTCTTTTCACATTCAAAACGTCTCGTAAGAGCACAGTAATTGTTGCCATTCCAAGAAGCGGTACATATACTATCGTTAGAATAAAACAGACGATTGCAATTGTCACCAGGAAACGCTTCTCTTGTTCTTGCCTCGCTTTCATGGCTTTTAAAGCTCCTTCGCTTATGTCTTGTCTGTTGCGAAGAACATTTCTTTGTCGGCGTAGCGCTACATATGTCGCCAAGTAGAAGATGTTCACGGCGAGAAATAGAACTATCCCATACCAAAGCACGAATTTTCTTCTGTCTTTTTTATTGAATATGAAGTAAGTGACAACGGAAATTGCAGTATGTGCAATCCATTTTCCACACAACACTTTACGGCAAATCTGGATCGTAACTCGAACACGATACCACAACGGAAAAGCGACTGAAAGAAAGCGTTCGATAGCAAAACATAAAAATGCGAACGGCGACATCGTTGTAAATGCTAACCAAATCAACGAAATAATTTCGTGTTTCTTCCCAAGAAGTGTCAAGGCTATTCGAATGATCCATAAAAAGGCAACGGCTATATCGATGATTGCAATATTTCGAACGAAAAGCGATGTGGTGTTTTTGAAAACGTGAAGCGGATCTTTCCAATGCGCAAGGATGAGAAGGATGTTCGCAATGACACCAAGAGAAAGAATTGACATCTGAAGAAGGGATACTGATAAGGACATCGCATCTTGATTCACGAAAAACATATCTCTGCTACGGTGTTTAGATATGTTGGCCGCTTGAAATACTTGAGTTTATTGACAATTCTACATTGCTATATATACGATATACTTTCGTCTACAGACTCGCCATTATTCAGTGTTTGTATTTTGAAGGAGTGTCTTCATTATCACAAATTGTTGCAACCATTTACAAGGCAGGTGATTTCTGTCATGCACACAGCGTGTCATTAAATAAAGTTGGAGTTAATGAGTATTTTTATTAAAAGTTTAATTTTACAGTTTGTTTCTAATTTACTGACCGTGTCACGTCAAGGAAGATTTCCAGAGAATATCATAGCCACCTTAATACGACTTTTGGGAGATGTATTTTTAAATTTGATAGCAGTTGCTCAATGGCGGGAAAATTGAAATTGTAAAAATTTTCCTGCAAAGAAACTCAGAAAAGTTCAAAACTGACTAGCTAAAACGTGCAAAAACGTTGAATTATGCGAACAAAAAACTCGTGGAAAGCCGTAACCGTTTGTGTAAAATGTTTGAAAGCATAATTGCGAAATAGTTTGGCGAAAACTTGTTCATAAACAGTGTTACACTGCCTGTAAGTATCAGTCATGGACGGGCAAACAAAGGGTTCTTCTCTTGAAGAAATTGCGTTCAAGTGGATGTTTCATTGTGGAATCGTCAAGAGTTTACACGAACAGTGTCAACGATACGAGAACGAAAGTTCAGATAACAAAATGGTGAGACTTTTCTTAAAGTTTATACATATTTTTTATTATTCATATTTTGTTATAAAATGTTTTCAAAACTGGGGGTCTTTGACTTTATTTTGCTAGAGGTTCGGTAAATTCTACTAAATAAATTTATAAATTGTAAACAGGATACCAATATTTAAGTTTTGAACTGATGTATAAACAGCACTTAAGAATTGAAATAGTCAATGGTGTATTAATGAAACTTGTGTGACATGACTGTTCAAACATTCTCAGTTTTTAAAATGAGAACCACACAAATTCCGTTCTTGAAAGATATCTTTGATATATTTGTTTAGAGAGAGAAGAGAATTTATAGGATTATTTTTACCATTGATGCTGGGGAGTTGTTAGATTTTGATGGTAAGAACATAAAGTGTTGAAGATGCCAAATACAAAACAGTTCCAGAAAAAACTAGGGATGGGGGGGGGGGTGCAACATGCCCCATGCAGCTGAAAGGGTCCCATATGACTTCAAAGTTTGCCCCTTCCCATGCAAGGGCCTATTGAGAAGAAGAATTTTTCCAGTGCCGAAACACACTGTGCACATGGTGATTTTTATTCTTGAAGTCTATTTTGGTCAGATCTCCCAAACTATATCACAGAGTTAGGGATGGACCATTAGAAAAGTGATGGGGTGGTAAATTTTTTTTGTTTGCATTTTTTTCCAGGTTGTCAGCTGTGTATGCATGTTTTTTTTAAATATGTCTTCTCGCATGCAATTTTTTTTCCAATACAACTATACAAATGTTAACGAAACTGTTCTCTTGACAAAAAATATCCCTTTAATACACACTGCAAAATTATATCTTTAAGCACCATATATGGACAAGTTTTCTAGGGGTCCAGAGCATGCTCACCCGGAAAATTTTTGAATCTAAATTCTCTGAAATACCATTTCCCGGACTTTGGGGAGAGATTTTACAGAATTCTGATGGTCAGAAAACGCCATTGTAACATATCAGAGGCCCTTGGCCAATGTTTTTGCTCTATAGCCTGAGCCTGGGGCCCCCCATTTGCGGGCCCATTGGGGTTGGGGGCCCCCGGATTCTCCCAGTCCGAGCCCATAGTAGTTACACCACTGAGGACAGTGGCAGTGTGAATGAGAATTAATTATTAAATACAATAGAAAATATTTTGATAGTATATAATAAAACTACATAAGAGTTACTGTTAATATTGAAAGAAATTGCATATTAATATATTATATATTTTGATATATTTATATTCTGAAATATTCCAAAGATTTAGTTCAATTTTGTCTGATGTACATTTAAAATTAAAGTTCTATTGTTGTTCTGTTTGTAATTTTTTTTTTAAACAAGTCTGTTTGCATGTATTTTTTTTCAAACCTTTTTTGTTTGCATGGATTTTTTTTCTGTTTTTTCCCCACCCTCCCCATCACTTTTCTAATGGTCCGTCCCTTAGAATACACCCTTCGGGAAAGTAGTCGTCCATGACTATGGAGCCTCGTTTTCGTGATTTGAGATATTAGGTTTAGTGTACTTTATCGTGTTACAGGTGGACGGTGTAACATATACAGTTATATTAGATAATATAGAATACCTTCATAAAATTATGTCATCATTAACAAGATAAAGGTCTCTAAAGCTAATATATCTCAATCACGAAAATGAGGCTCTACAACCGCCAAGGCTAAGTGTTCTCTGGATAGGTGCAGTCTGACAATTTGGATGTAAAGTTTACCCGAAATATGCTCTATGTCTAGTTTTACTGCCTTGTGTATTGAGGATTCGTGTAAGTAGGTATACTGTTTCATTTTTGTGTCACTATAGTTCAACTCGGAAGTGTTGTGTGCAATCAGCCAGAAAAAGGCAAAGAAATATTTCAAGAGGTGATTTAAGCTGCATTTCAGTGAAATTCTATTGAGCCCTATATTTATCTAGTGTCTCCAGGCTGTAACTTCACATTGTGTACATACATCAGAATATACATCACTTTCTAGGCATGTTTTATCTGCATACAAACATTAAATTGGATTCCAGAAATTATGTCAAAAACTCAGGTTGATTTGCAGATGAGATACTTGTCAATTCCGCGTTTCATAAGGTGAATTGATTGGTATAGTGGTATTGAATACTTTTAGAGTTTTGTGGCTTCAACTTTTTAACGTTTTGTTAAAAAATGTTTGTAATAGTTGCTCCTCAGTGTTTGCTTTGAGAAGAGAGTTACTAGAAAGTGGAAGTCGAAGTATGCCATTATTTTGTACAGTTGGAATTGTCAGTGGTATGACGTCCAGAGTGAACTACACGTAAGTGACAGCGAGCATAGCCCTGGATTTACTTAGAAGATGAATTCCCAGGTTGTTCATATTTCTCTTAACCAATTCAGAATTCACCTCATCCTTCCTTTTCCAACATGCCTTTTCCTTCTAACTGACATGTCTTGCACTTTCTTAAAGCTTCTTTCGACCAAGTCCAACAATTTTGATTGCAAAGTTTTTGTGCCATCCGTATCTCCATTCTCGATCTTCAAGAAACCTTCCTGTTCCTTCCTAAAGGCTCAATTATTGCAAGTGTCCGCCCCACACTTATTCCCTGCTATCATCCATGATGTAACTATGTAAGATCGCTTGCATACTCAAGGACTTGAAATCACATGTTAAGTGATTATACAATGATAAATTCCGACGATATTTATAAGTTTTGTTATTCGCAGACAAAGCACATGGTTTCAGTGCATCAACAACACATGTCATTCTTCTTCCATTGGAAGTGGATGTGCAGGATATTCAAATAATCCGGGAGGTGAAAACATAAGGTATTTCTAGCAGCTGTATGTAGTATTCGTACTAGTTGAAAATAAGTTACGAGTTAAATGTGGTACCGTTGGCGTAATTAAGCAAAGTAATTTGTGTGCTTCTCTGTTTGATGCAACCATCTGAAAAATAAACGTCGACGGTACGAGCGTTTGGCTATTGTTACCTCCAGACGGTGAACGTCTTCGCTCGAAACGTCGAAGTTGTTCTTATTTTTCAGGTATAGTTATATCATACATATTTATTTTATAGCGGAGATATGATTTGCATAAGTTGCGGAACGCCTCTCGAAGAAGATATTTCATGCAGAATTCTTGGTGGTAAGATATTCCGGAAATGTGCCACGATTGATGTAATATATATTATATATTGTTCATCGTGCGCTTCATAGTTTGCTATAATAACGTTCTACGCAATTATCAACTTCTGTGAGAACTCCCATGCCCAAGTATTATATTTTTATAGTCTATGGAACCATAGAGTAGAACAAAGATGGTGAGGTAGCATTGCAACGAACTGTTTTTATTTTTGAATTAGAGAAATGCCAGCTTCGTATTGTAAGTCCTGATGGATTGTCACACAACACTGAAACGAATACGAACTGTCGCCTTAATCGTTCAATTTCAGTTTATGTCAGAGGTACGCATGAATCATATTTACTCAGAGACTTTCATGCATTTTAGGATTGTGGTTGTGTATATCTGCCCTACTTCTCTGAGACCTGAGTACCATTGTTGTAATATCCTGAGTGCAGTGCTCGCAATTTCATTCAAACATTACAGGTTTTCGTAACATAAAATAGTAACACTGGATGAATAGAAGAAGAACAGTTGATGAATGATAGTGCGATCCAGTATATAAATAAAATCACTAATTAGTTTACGTTTCCTAGCTCCTGTAGTAACACCGGAAGAATGGGGGAGATGGCCCTTGCTGGACCTCTAGTAGGAATGTAGTATAGAACCGATAGGTCTATCAAGTGTAAACACATTTTTCTCTGTTTCGCTTTTTCAAGAATAGTGATGATTCTGAAACTGATGATTCCAGAGCAATTAATGTTTTAATAATTTTTAGACGAATTAATTAATGAAGTTGAACTCGGTGCTTGTCATTCGTTTTCACTATTTCCGCATCGAGAATTTTACAGTGGACAAAATTCCAATCAGTTGAACTTAATCTTTGAGGTAATTACTTATATATTTAACAAATCAAGCATGTTATAAAATTGATATTTTATTTATTTCAAGTGGCTTGGTACTTATATGGTGTCATATCCTCAATCAGTTTTAACTTTCTTTTTTTTTTCATTTCAGGCAAACAATGTTACAAAGGTAATTTATAGTTGTTTCGTGTAAGCATGAAATACACACATGCTATATAAAATGTATTTCTTCTGTTGAAGAAAGTATCTCGCGTGTTCACTTCGTTCACTTGAGAGATAAAGTAAATTTCCATCATTTATATATTATCCATTGATCAGTGAATCTGCATGTCATTTTTGGACTGTTCATTCTATATTTCATTATCATTTTTTATATTTTTTACTCCTAAAAGGTGAATGCTTGTCCTATATTGTCTATGGTGCCCCAGTCCCTCCTGGAAGCTAGTAAATCAAAGTTCTGCAAAATACAAAAACTGTATGAAGGTTAGTTTTGAATTACTGTAGTAAATTCCATTTTAAAAGGGTGGAAGGAAGGAACATTCGAACAAAGTTGTGTGATATGTGTTGATGTGGAAAACAAAGATTAATTGTTTTTTAAATAACAAACCTGAATAATAAAATATTGTTATTGTTTTTCATAGATCGCAAAAGTTCACCGTGGAGTTTCGCTGCTTCTCTTGCTTACTTTTTCGGAGGTGAGGCTTAAACTCATGTAATACTAACATATTGTTTTAATTAATAACCACAACAAGTAAATGCAAATGCACAAGTCCCAATTTAATTTTGGCGCCCTTTTTAAATTGGGAGGAAGAGAAGCTGCTTGTTGGGACATTCGGCCTTGCGGATTGAAAGCGTTGCGAAATATCAAACCCTAGCTGGTATACCACCCGAATACAGGTGATGTTGATATTTCTGTATAAGCAAGGACTCATCAGTTTTCTCCTCGTAAATATTAACCACAGACTAATATTGGTTCAAGCACAATCCATAAAAGGAATGAAAGGTCGTAACCTTCCGTCGTTATAGTGATAGACAAACAATCGTAGAAATATGATCATGTTACAATCTTCAGACAACAACCCCGCCATAACAGAAAATTAAACTTTCGCCTTGTTCATATCCTAATGTTTAATATGAGTTTTATAAACGGTCAGACGGTTGTGTCGTTGTTAGCTGTTACCGTTTTACAATGGCAAGCGGCTTGTGTGATTGCAAAAGACATGAAGGGCTCTAATAGCGAATGGCGGTTAACAAAGTTAACGCTGTTGGAAAGAAACAGTTTTATGTTCAATAACTCGCTCATGAGTGACGTTAAATTCGTACCCAGAGGATGCGGCACTGATGAACCCATATATGCTCACAAATACATCTTGGCTACGAGCAGCCCTGTGTTTTATGAACTTTTTTACGGCGAATCAGCAAAACGTACCAGATTACAATTAGATAACAGTTTCATATATGAGGACGAGGGTTATATTGTCTTTGAAGAGGATCACTTTGTTGAACCAGTCGTGTCTGCTTTCCTTCGCTTTCTTTATAAAGAGGAATGCCCCGAGAATATTGAATATATTGTACGAGGCACTCGGGATATGGCCAAACAATATCGAGTTCCATCCTTGGAAACTGCGTGCATAAAGGACCTAGAATTAAAAGACACAGTGGTCTCTGATGGAGAATGGCAGTTGACAAAGACAACGTTGCTCTCGAGAAGCAGTTATATGTTTAACAACCCGCTCATGAGCGATATCATTTTCTGGTCAGAAGGTAGGGGTGTCTATGCACACAGATACATCTTAGCTACGAGCAGCCCTGTATTCTATACAATGTTTTACGGAGAATCAGATATACATAACGATTATATTTACGATGATTTTGATGAAGAAATCATAGCTGCTTTTCTTAGCTTTCTTTACAAAGAAGTGTGTCCTAAGTATATTGAAACAGTCCTGAAAGTGTTAGCTTTGGTGAAGAAATATCGAGTGCAATCGTTTGAAACTACATGCAAGAGTAGCTTGGAGTTTAATACTCCCTGGCCGGCATTTAAGGTGATTGAAAAATTCTTAGAAGTGGACGCAGAAGAAATGGCAGAACCATGGTGGACTCGAATAGAGTCCCAACTTGATGAGATTATTGTATCGGAATATTTTTTGAAAATAAGTCAAAGAACTTTGATCGCGTTTTTAGAACGTGACACGCTTTGTTATCCCGAGATTGATTTATTCCATGCGGTAGTAAGATGGTCTGAATATCAATGTAGATTACAAAGAATGTGGGTAACTGTGGAGAACCAGAGGAAAGTTCTTGGTGACTCTATTTTTCGAATTCGCTTCCTATCGATGACTGAAGGAGATTTCAAAAGGCATGTTGTTCCATCGGGTGTTCTGACTGACAATGAAGTTAGTGCAATCATTGAGACAATGAGGTCTGGTGTAGGCAACTATAACTACAACTGGGCTTTACCGGCCAGAAGTAAGCGTGCATGGTTTTGTCAATTTTATAGTGTGGAACAACTTCAAAACCGTGTGATGGCAATCGTTTTGGGTGCCTTGCTCTTAGTTGCTTGTGTAGTATTTATGCATGTATATCCGTACCTCCTTCAGATATATGAAGAAATACAAGAAACACTGCAGCGACTACACTGCAGCGACTACAAGAACTTCAAACAAGAACAACAAGCGGAACTAGAGGAAGAACAAAAACAACTCAATGAAGAACAACAGCTAAGACAGTATCGACGACGACGACGTACGATACCGGCAACGACAACAACATGATTTCTTTAACGACATCAATCCTCCTAAGTCGGACTAAAGTGATGATTTGATGTTCATAGAGAAAGAGAAATCGTTAACAACCGAGCAATCAGTCCTAATTTATGTGAGGTGTGGAAATAGCGTCACAGCAATTTGTGCATAATTTATCACAAATTATGTATAAATTGTTGAAAAGCACGATAAGCACAAGGAAGACAATAATTTATGCCGGTTTTCACTTAACGTTTTCAAATTTTATATCGAATTTTATATGGCCTAATATTCAATCTTTCAAGATGGAATGTATCAAAAATTGTGTCTGAAATGCAATAAATCAACCTCTGGAGGCCAAAATGTACGAAAATGTTCTGGATAAGGACCCAGGACACCCGAAAAGTTCTGTCTTTTGCAATACCCCATCACATAGTTGGGTCCCTTTTCTTAGGTTCCCAATTTACAAATTCGTAAATTTTCCTCTTGGATTTCCCAGTACAGCACTGAATAACATACAGTACAATTCGCTATGTGACATGCTGCTATTTTATGTTTTTTTTTGTGCAGTGATAAAATTTCTTTAAAATAAACCCTGATAAAACTAATGCTATATTTAAAATTTAAAATTTAGATGCAAGAATTAGGTATATATTGTCATAGTTTAGAAGTTCAAAAAATAGTCACAATGACATGTTTAAAACTCGAATCATACTTGGAAAACAGCTTTTCTTAAACTACGACCAGTTATTGTTAGAATTATGTACATTACAGTTTTCTCTAGTCTGAGGTAAGAGATGAGGCAGCTGGTTACCATCAGTGATCTTTTTAATCGTTCTCTCGCAAAAAGCATCGCGTCTCTCATCTAGATCAGGACAATGAAGCTCACTCAAAGCTTTTCGGAAAGACCTGCCAGGGAGGATTAGTTGCATGCAGTTCTTCACTCAAGATTGCAACTATCCTTCATGGCAGCAAAAGGGGTTGGCTACTGACTCGGACCCAATGCAATGGGCTGAGGAGTGTGATGCATTCCCATCACCCACTCTTATTTTTTCCATCCTCATTTTAGGGACTGGGTACGAGTTGGGGTTGGCCATTCCTAAACTCGTACCAGTGTTTTACAGCGCACTGCTCGTACAGAGGGTTTCTGCGCTATGGCGCTCACTAGCACAGAAGCACTGGGTACAAAGTTAGGCCATACCAATTCTGAAACTAATTAGCAGAAACTAATTAGCAGAAACTAATTAGCAGAAACTGAGCTTTATACTCAATCTCCTGACAGTGAGCCGAAGTTGAAAAGAGGACATGCAAACTTGGAGGAGGATCCTCTTTTCTCCAATGTCGTTCTTACGTCTTGAGGTGGGAACGCAGAGGAAAGAAACTGGGAACAAGATTGAAATTGGGGGTTATCATGTTGGGAGGCATTTCCGTTATCTGCAACCGTTCTAAATTATTTTTATTTAAAAAATATTTGCGGATTAATTAAAAGCGTTAATTTGCGAAATATGGTATTGTCCACATGCAGGGACAAATCAATTATATTCCTAACCATAGAACAAAGAACTTACTCTCAAACATAAGCTACAATTTTTTATATTTCAAACACATCCAATAAAAGGAAAAGGTTATGACCTTTTTATGAATATGTGATATGATTGGTAATGAATATTTTATACTAAACAAAGAGTATGATCCTCAGCCTTGACAACAAAGTTTATAATGGCTACCGCAGATTTGCCTCGGATAATATTGACTCTTATAGGACTTATAGTTGTAATAACTTTCATTGTAGTCATCTGGGAATGGGCAACGCTTTCTGTTGTGACAACGAGCACAGGGACGTCAAGTACAAAGTGGCAATCTAATACATTTGTTGAAAGAAACAAATATATGTACAATAACTCATTCACAAGCGATGTTAAGTTCACATTTGGAAACAATCAATCCGGAGAAGTGTTCTACGCGCACAAATATGTACTGGCGACAAGCAGTCCTGTCTTTTACGAAACGTTGTACAGCAAATCAGGGGAAAATATCACGGACATACATCTACCAAATTCTGATAACGAAACAGTCGCAGATTTCTTTGGCTTTCTCTATAACGAGAAATGCCCAACGGCAACAAATATTGAAAAAGGTTTACAGGTATTGCGCTTGGTAATGCATTATCAGGTTACTTCGTTTGATGCAGCTTGTAAAAATTATATGAAACCAACAGCACAACAGGCATTTAAGTTTCTTGAGAAATTCTTGGAACTCAAAGCAGAAAAATACATTAGTACATGCTTTAATTACATAGATACGTTTGCCGATGGGTATTTCACATCAGAATATTTTCTTAATATTAAATTGGGTACTCTGGATGCTTTACTGCGACGCGACACACTCGACTATAAAGAAGTGAAACTATTCAAAGCGCTTGTAAAATGGGTTGACCACCAATGTTCGCTACAGAATTTGGAAGCATCGTACGACAACCGACGAAAGATTCTGGGCAATGTAATATATAACATTCGATTTTTACAGATGAACTTGAATGAATTTACAACCGATGTTATTGGTGTTGGTATTTTAAGTGATCTTGAAAGTATTAGTATAATAAAGGCAATTACGGGTCATCATGTACAAGATTTAATATGGGATTACCCTAGTCTACGACGCCAGAGGAGTTCTAAATTGATTACAAGTTGGCGGACGTATGGTACAGTAATTATCATTGTCTGTGGCCTTGTTGGATTCTGGTGTTTATACGCAACGAATAGGAAAGAAAAAATTAAAGTTGGGTATTCGGGGGAAAAATTAGGAAAGTCACAGTATTCCCCACATTTTTACGAGAAATCTAATACGAAGACGGCGAAGTGGTAGCCGAATTCATCATAACTAAATTGTTATTTTTTAATATTTCCTAATTCTCTCATCATACTAATGAATCATTCATTCCAGAAGGTTTCAACGTGAATATTTATCTCTTGCATGAAACTGTTATTACTCATTATTGCACGTCCACTTCTAAAATCAAACTGCAGTCAAACCTCTGTTCAAAGGAAACCTTTTGAACCTTGCGAATGTGTCCACATTGAAGGTGTACTGTCTGCTTAAAAGGGTTACAATGACGGTAAGTCGGTAACATTGGAACCGGAGCTATGTGTTTGCTTAAAAGGAGTGTCCACTTAACAGATGCGAGTCAACAAAACATGAATTAGATCTTTCAGAAATGGGTGCTGAGGAATTGGACCGGGAAAAGGAAACATGCAGTTTATTGAATGTAAAATACAAACTAAGGCCCTGTTGGATCGAATATTGGTTATATCCTCGTGTATTTTGCACAATATAGTTAGGGATAGGGGTTGTGTTCTTATTGGGTGGGGAAAATGAGGATCTTGCCACACTGTGGAAAGCAAAATTTGTTATTTTCATGAATTGTTTCTTTTTGGAAAACATCAGTGCAGTTGACCTTAACTCATGTCCCTACTCAATGTGGAATTATGAACGCCATGCAGTTTCTTTCATCATATGCAAATGTTTTGCTATGAGTCAGTTGCGACATAATGTCACAACCGGTGCCTTGTTTGACTTCGTGAAATATGATAGTAAGCTAAGTATATTATGAATTTTGCTAAGTTTATTTCTTTCAACGAGTATTGATTAGGGGCACATTTTAGTGTAAAAATTCTTAAATTCAGAATATTTTGAGCTAGTCATTATTATTTATATTATGAGATTGATACCACAGGTGGTGTATAATTAAATATACCAAGGATTAAATTTAATTTAAATCGCACAGTGTGTCTGTCAGTCCTATGCAAATTACAAAGCTCTTGACTGAAATTTTGTTTGAAATTTATTTGAAATATGGCATCCGTTTTAAAAGGCCACGTTGTACCAACGTTTATAATAGTTTGGCAATGGTTTGCTATTAGTCGCATATCAGTGAACGCAGACGGCAACCAGAAATGGCAGCTAACGAAGAGTACCGTCTTGCAAAGAAGCATACACATGTACAACAATCCTTTCATGAGCGATATCAAGTTTATTTACAAAGATTGTTATGGCGGCGATGAATTACACGCTCATAAATACATGTTGGCCACGAGCAGCCCTGTATTTCACCAAATGTTCTACGGAGACTCACCAATAAATGACCCGGTTATTGACCTTTCAGATATTAGCAAAGACGTACTGGCAGCCTTCTTAGCTTTTCTTTATAAAGATGAATGTCCCGAAGATATCGGCATAACCTTCGAAGTTCTGCGTTTGACAAAGAAATACGAAACTCCTTCGTTTGATGAAGCATGTAGGAATGATTTGGAACAGAGAATAACAATAACGCAAGCATTTGAATTTCTTGAAAAATTTTTAGAATTACGAGAACACACAATGACCGAAGTATGCTGGCAGTATATAGACAGACATACAAGTACATTCTTCGCTTCAGAATATTTCCTGAAGATTCAGCAACCCACTTTGGACGCTTTACTTGCACGCGATACACTTGAGTCAAACGAAAGGGCAATATTCGAAGCCGTAGTAAGATGGGCTGATAACCAATGTTCTTTACGAAACTTGGAGCAAACCTGTGAAAATAGGAGAGAAATTCTTGGTGATGCAATTTATAAAATTCGCTTTCACACAATGACGGAAAGTGAATTTTCTGAATTCTCCGGAGAAATATTCAGAGTAAAACTAATTTTAACTAATGACGAGGTGGTTTATTTTCATACAGCAATCAAGGGAAAGAGTGTACGAAACATGAAATGGGACTTGTCAAAGAAAAAACGTGAAATGAGTACTTATTTGGAACGACTATTAGAAGGGAATGAAAAAGGATTTTTTGTCGCCGTATTTGTTTTGTTTATATTTTCTTTATTGACCGGGAACGAATTATTTACTCTTTTGCGTCTTTTAATTTTCTTTTGTGCGATCGGCATTTTGTATTTTTGGCCCAATATTGCCTACAAGTTGATCCCAAATTTTGTGGTTAAATGGTTGTAGTACAATTATAGTCCAGCGTTGATGTTTAACAGCTTATTACTGTGAAGAATAGATGCATGTATACCAAATAATACGTTCCTTAATTGTTTTATGGCTTATAATAACTGTTTATGTTGTAGCTGCATGCGGGTGCCAGAAACTGAGATCTCAGCCCCGCCTAATAACTCGAGCTCGGTTGTGACAACCTGTCCACAGACTGGGTTTTAGCGTCTGGTTACATGCAGATACAGATACAGATATTTCACAGCACACTCCCTATATCAGGGCTTTTCAGTGACTGGTTACATTATGAATAGATAGATCAACCGGACTGACGTGAAGCAGACCGAAGTAGACTTTGAGCTTACAAATGGCGCTTGAGCAGCCGCTATTAGTCAATACCTCATTAATGATCTGCCTCCAGACCTTATAGTGCCTAACCCACCCTGTCAACTTTCCCTGTGGGAGGAAACACGGAGTGCCCGGAGAAAACCCACGACTTTCGGCAGAGCGTTGACTTTTTGCTCTTTTCACATGAGGACTGGGTTCGAGTCACATTGAGAAGTTCTCACTGAGATTCGAACCTGCGACCTTAGAGGTGAAAGGCAAGTGCGCTAACCACTTGGCCACCGAAGCCCCACAAATTATATGATTCAATTAGACTATAAGCTCCTTTAGCTTGAACTTTAGTAATCCTACTTTTTATGAACTTAGTTGTAAAGAAGACTAAACAAGAGAAATTAAAATTTTTACATGACTGTATATGCTTGCTTCCTGCCCTCGAGATATTGAACTTAGTGTGATATCCAAATATCATTATTTGTAGTCTGCCACAGCACATGCAGGTCTGTCACGCAGACTACATTATTTGCGTGACATAAGCCCCGTTTACACTACGCTCAATTTTTGGTACGGCACGGATAATATTGGTACCCGTACCACTTTTTTGGTTCTTGGACTACCTATTTAGGTAGTCCAAAAACCAAAAAGTGGTACGGTACCAAAAATTGAGCCTAGTGTAAGCGGGGCTTAGCTAAATAGGTAGTCCAAGCACCAAAAAGTGGTACGGGTACCGATTTTATCCATGCCGTACCAAAAATTGAACGTAGTGTAAACGGGGCTATAATATTAATATTGCATAATATTATGACACTTTGAACCAACACCGTAGACGTGTGTCCAGAAAATAAGACCAACTTCGGACAAACCAGAATTTTTTCTGCAATTTTATATTGCTCTAGTTTGGCTGATTACTCCAGGTATTCAACTTTTTACCTAGGCTGGAATTTTTGGGTAGAGATCCTTGAAATTAACTGGAATTCGCTTTCATGCAGTTAAGTGCATGCATTCAAATTAAGATGCGTTTGCAGGTGTGTTTACGCCACTCTTGTTGAATTTTAACTTTATTGGACTATACAGTATAACGCTAACATAAACTGGTAATGGTTTATTAATCACATTTCAATAGCAAAGTATATAGCTAAATTATTATGTGTTTACAGGATTATGAAGAGTAAAATACAAAACTCATATATATTAATTAAGACTATGAATTAGTATTTCCTTTAGAATTATGGGAGTAGTATATAAAATTATGGTAGGGCATATAATAGAATTAGGATTTTTACGCCAATTGTACTAAAATTATTATATTAATAGTATATATATATATATAGTAAAATCTAAAACACTAGTATGCTAAAACAACTATGAAGACGAGACGATAAATCAGTCCCATGCAAGGCACCTCCCTTAACAATTATAGAATAGAACACTGTATAAAGCATGAATACTATAGTTATAACATAGAGAAGAACGAGCAAACAGAAGTGAATGATGAATACAAGGTCAAGGATAACTGATATCACGGATTAACTAGTAGATCCGGACAACAACTTATCGTAAATCATCATCAATCGCCTCTATTTGACTGACGTTCTACATCAAAGTTTACTCTTTGACCTATGGCCCAGCAGTCTTACACTATAGACTCCATGCATGTGCAAGACATAGACAAGTCAAAAGTTCTGTTTGAATGCACTATAAATAACCGGGAAAATGTTTCGATGTAGCTGTTGGTATGAAATTGTTCCAGAGCTTGATTATACGGCGGTTGGAATAAGAAGCTTGGAAAGTGCTTGTTCTTTCTTGACTCCACCTGCATTGTAGTAATTTATTGTAGTTTATTGTTGAAGATGAATCACGTATATATTCGAAATATATACAGCTTCGTTAAATTGTATTCTGCACTCATTTTCGGAATAACTTTTATGTTAAATCATGGTTTCACCAAATACTAAAATTAACGGTTATTAAGGCAAGCTACACCTCCTATTATAGACCCCAAGATAGTTGCTATACCAAACCATAGACGAGCATTCAGCAGTCTGTAACCGCATGACACTTGACGTTTTAACATTGTTGTATTCCACTTCAAGTCTGGAACCTCCAGTCCATTCATAAATTTAACAATGGCAATAACTTCAACATCGGTGAGAAGTTCTGCGCCGACGTTTTTAATAAATTCACCCTGTTCCATTACTACAAATCGTATTTTATAAATTAAATCACCGAGGATTTTTCTCTTGTTCTCAATGGTCGGTCTTACATCGTTTAACCCACACTGATAATCAAGCCATTTCATCACAGCTTTGAATATAGTCATCTCGTCACAGCAAAGTGTTTCACGATCTAATAATGGAATACAAGTTTTCTTTTTTACTTAGGAAGTTAAAGTTAGAAAAGGATACATACCATTACAAAATTACAAAAAATATGGGTGCAGCCATCTAAAATATATTCAAACAACAATTGGTGTGTTCCTTTAGCACTTGGTCGTCAACCAATGGCAATGGCTATATAAGTATGTATTACATTTATAGATGGCTGAGATATTTGGTTTTAAATTTTTGTTGCGGCAAATCTAATATTAAATATTGCGAGCAAGGTAGCGCATAATTATTCAGAGTGATCCCAGCACGGAGTATGGATTTGTACCTAAAAGCACTGAAGCGACCAAAATCTAAATTTTCCAGAGCTTATGGATTCATTTCAGACGACTAATACCAACCTAGTAATGCATCCAAGGTGGTCTTTTTGATCTTAAGAAAATGTTCCAAAGAGAAAAATTCACTAGGATGGCTGTCTATGTGTGTCCAGCAAACGTCTGCCAACGCTTCCGCTTTCGATTCTATGAGTGTTTCAAGCCACTTAAACGCTCTCTCTGGTGTGACTTTTGGTTGTAAATAATCCTTGCAAGCATCAGTAAATGAAGAGATTTGATATTCCATTGCCAGTCGCAGCACCTTAAAAGCTTCCTCCACATCCGTTGGACATTCATCTCTGTAGAGAAATGATAAAAAGCCGGCGAGGGTAACATGACTTACGTCAGACAGATGGATACTTGAAATGTTAAAATCATAAAAATAAAATACCGGGCTGGATGCAGCAAGTATGTATTTATGAGCAAAGAACACTTCACCAGGCCCGCTATCACCACAGGTTAACTTAATATCGCTCATGATAGAATTATTGTACAGATAGCTAATTCGATCAAATACTCTAGTCTTAGTAAACAGTTCCTCGCTAATTTTATCCTCTGGTACTGCGCCAAAGACGGCACAATCTTTCCATTCGAAAGCCATCAGCAACCACACCAAGAAATGGTTGCAAACTAACCAGCTAGTATGCAGAGAAACCATGTTCAATTTTAAGATCCAAAGGAATTGTTATATTCTGGGAAAACAAGTATCCATTCCCAGAAAAGAGTAGGGCTGTGCAGGTTTTTACTGGAGCTCGTATTTCAAGGTCGTCGTACACACGACCTTCCGTTTTAAAACCTTACCACAGAATAAACCTTACTCCAATGGGGCATGCAAACTTGAAGGGCGTTTCCAGAGGAAAGAGCCTTGGAACAAGGTTGGATTTGTGGTGGGGGGATCATGTTGAGGGCATGGGGCAAGTTGCCCCCTTGGCCATCCACGATGGCTATAAACAACCATTGGTTTTCGTTAGTTTTTAACTGTCAAATTCTCAAGTTATTTTGGTTTAAAAAATTAGACTATACTTGCACAGAAGAAGATCCAGCCTTGCGGTTGAAAGCTTAAACAAATCAATATTATATTTATCACCATGGAACAGAGAATTTATTATCAAAACACTACCTGGTATACCACCCGTTAGAATAAACGTATAGATGATGTTGATATTCCTATACAAACAAGGACTTGTTTTTCGCCTCGTACTAGAATCACAAGCCAGTACATATTTCATATATTCAATAAAAGGAATAAAATGCCATAACTTGTTACGCTAATACGCTGCGCATGAATGTTAGTGGATATTAGACAGAGAATCCTGGAAATATACAGAATCTCAAGACAACAAAACCTCCTTCATAAAGAAGTTTAAGATGGCAGTCGCAAATTGGCCTTGGATATTTATATTCAGTCTTATAGTTGTAATCTTATGTTTGTATAATTATGTACATATACCTTTAATCATCTGGGAATGGGCAACGCTTTCTGGTGTGACAACGAGCATGGAGACGTCAAATACGAAGTGGCAATCTAACACACTTGTTGAAAGAAACAAATACATGTACAATAACTCATTCACAAGCGATGTTAAGTTTACATTTGGAAACAACCAATCTGGAGAAGTATTCTTCGCGCACAAATATGTACTGGCGACAAGCAGTCCTGTCTTTTACGAAATATTTTACAGCAAGTCAGGGAAAAATATCATGGACATTCATATTCCACATTCTGATAACGAAACCGTCGCAGATTTCTTTGGCTTTCTCTATAACGGGAAATGTCCAACGGCAACAAATGTTGCGAAAGATTTACCACGGTTATTGCGCTTAGTAATGCATTATCAAGTTACTTCGTTTGATGCAGCTTGTAAAAATTATCTGAAACCAACACAACAACAGGCATTTAAGTTTCTTGAGCAATTCTTGGAACTCAAAGCAGAAAGATCCATTAGTACATGCTTTGATTACATAGATAAATTTGCCAATAGATATTTCACATCAGAATATTTTCTTAATATCAAGTTGGGTACTCTGGATGCTTTACTGCGGCGCGACACACTCGACTATCGCGAAGTGAAGCTATTCAAAGCGGTTGTAAAATGGGTTGACCACCAATGTTCGGTACAAAATTTGGAAGCATCGTACGAAAACCGACGAAAGATTCTGGGAAATGTAATATATAACATTCGATTTTTACTGATGACTCTGGATGAATTTACAACCGATGTTATTGGTGTCGATATTTTAAGTGATCATGAAAGTTTTGGTATAATAAAGGCAATTACAGGTTATCATGTACAAGATCTGGTATGGGATTCCCCTGGACTACGACGCCAAAGGAATCCTGAAGATGGGAATTGGTGGGCTTACTTCAGGCATGCTGTGGCATTATTTACCATTGGCATTGTTGGAGTTTTAATTGGTCTGTGCATGTGCTGTGCACATCTTCTAAACAAGATAAAGAATGCAATTATGTCAGAAGTTCCACACAAATCTTGTACAGAATCTAAATACAACCCGAAAATGCAAAAATCAAACAACGTATATCCCTCAAAAAAACGTTTACCTAACCATGAACCCAATAGGGAAAATACTACCGACGCACACGCGAGAGGCTGGGGTACAGGTACCAATACACGCGCGAGAGGCTGGCGTACCAACACATACGCGAGAGCTTGGCCTAACCATGAAAAGGACTAATACAATTAAATGGATGATCTTAGTTGTCTGTAAAAATAGGAATTTAGAGATTTGTAAATTTATAATCTAAAATCAGGAACTCTTCCTGGCCATATATATTCAATTTTGTTCTGTGCGATGTAGTTTTGTATTGCGATATGTTGTTTTGTGTTGTATTCTTAAAATTTAGCAATTTTTAAAGGGCCCTTGGTGTATACTGTTGTGGTGTCCCTGCCACTTGTTTGTTGTAAGTGGCGAAGTTTAATAAATAAATATATGTGTGTAGCTATATAAAACGAAATAATTTTTTTATTGAAAATAAACTTTTGCCTGCTATCACAGCATTTTTACACTTCATTACTTAGAAAATCCCACTGTTCTTCATGCCATCCAGTCACTCAAATTGTTCTGACTTATAGCATTTATGCTTACCTTCATTTCCTGTTCTCCCGATGTTTCTTTTATTCTGCATGGATAAGTTTAATTCTAGTCCTATATAAATCTCGTGGAAAAGCAAAAGTATTCTCGGTACTCCACCAGTTTTGATTTTTGATTCTTGTCCACCCGAAAAGTGAACTGGAAATTCAGAGACAAAAGAGACAAAACGACCCCTAAAGAGTCCTTGTGGGAGTATAAAATCATACACTGGAATATTTCAACATCCCTTTTGTCTAAACCCCTGTACTTCTGTCTTAATATCAAGGGCACACATCGAAGCAGTGCATATTTTAAATGTTTTACAGTGGGGGGCCAAAACCAAGCCCAATGTGGGCTTCCCAGATTAAGATGTAGGTCACTCAGGGTAAGGTTCGGGCCCAGTCTGAGCCACTAACTAGTGGGGCCTGTGAGACCAAATGCACCCCCCCCCCCCAGCATATGTTAAAATATGCCTTGCATCGAGGGCACCTGCCTCCATTGACTCTCTCCCAAATCCAACGCTATGGGTGTCGGACTCTAGAAATACAAACCCTCCTATTGCTGTATTGCTATTTTTTAGATTCCGTCACACCTCCCGGTACATATTTTCGACTGAAACTAGGTCTGCTTCTGAGTCTAGTGAGTCAACAATCATTGAATGATCAGTTATCTGGAGGACATATCCACATTCTCACAGTGTGTAAAGATGTACTGCCAATACAGAGACTGTTGTTATACTCCAGGTCGTTTTCTAAAAGATCAGTTGTATTTTCACCATGTAATGATTTATGCTTCTCCATATCTAAAGATCAGTCTAACTTGGGTTCATGCATCATTCATGGTATGTATATAGATAATCATGAGGCATATTGGCTGAATATATGTAAGAGTAACTGAAGCCTTGGTTATCCGAGGATGAGACTGAGAGCTGGCATGCAAAAGTTGCATGAGAGTTTTCTCAACTCTTGTGCCCCGATCAAACGAAACATAAGTTGGGTTAGGGCTGGATATTACCGCGTGCGTAGCCAAAACACTCCTCAATTCTCATCAAAATTTGAACCAACTCAGAGCTGGTTCGCCTGCCTCGATTGACCCCTATGGTTATTACAGGTGACCTGCACTTCTCTGTATTTAAGTTCTCACATAACTTGTTATTTATTTTCATACATGTGTTGATGAAAGTGCATGGGAGGAAGCGGGACTTGCCAGTTTCTTCTTTAATTGATTGATGGTATAATGATGAATTTTTCTTTATTCCTAAGGTGGTTGTGTGTTATTAGCCAGTGGTGGAGTTTGTGTACTTAGCAATCTTAACGAATTGAAGAACGATCAAGTAGAAGAACTGGGAAATGGTATGAATGTAGAAGATTGAGGGGAAACTCCCTAACCACATCAGCACTTATAACCAACACATGTGATGTGGTGTTCACTAGGCTTGTCTTTGAAGCTGGGAGAGCCGGGTTCAAACCTTGGTTGAACCTCTACTCAAGGTCTTAAAATAATTGAGGAGAAAGAGCTATCTTTACATTGACATCAGTAAATGGTTAGATTTTCGCGTCTTCTCGGATAAGGACGTTAAATCGTAGATACCTCGGATCCCCTATCAATTGAGCCATATCTTGTTGGGAAATCCACTCACCAATGAGTGAAACGCAATACACTCAAAACACTTAATCTGAGGTTGAGACCTAGATTATATTGTTTGATTCAGCAAAATAGTGAAAAAATGATCGCCAATGAACAAGAAATGTGCAAAGAAGGGCAATTTTTACAAACGATTTCCTTAATTTCCAGTTTTGTTTCGTATATGTCTTACATGTTTTCCAATCTTGTAGTGGTACAGACGGAATGTGTGAATATCGATGTGCCGAAGAAATACATCGGCTGTCAGCAAAGTCAGATCTCTGTGCCTGTCACGTGCAAGATATGGGCATGTTGTGAGATTACAAAGAAACAAGGAACAAGATCACATAACACCTACCAAAATTTACAAGTACGATGTGGTATCTATGTTTTTGTTGTCTTGCACAACGATGAAATCATGATTTATTTTATTTTATATATTTCAAAACAGAGAAAGAGCATGCAATAATGCTACGTATGTCCTAGCTAGTCTAGCTACGTTTCATGATCTAGTTACTTCAAACTACCGTGCCTTGCGGGAAATTAACTTTTTTCTGTGGTTATGTAGGAGTATGGGCAACTTTCAAAGACCCTTGTTGAGTATGTTTTATAACTTTTTAATTTTTTATATTAGAAAGGTCCAGATTCTGACTTCCACTTTTTTTCTGACTTCCACTACCTTCTACAATTAACTACCATTGAATGAATGAATGAATGAACAACTTTATGTAAAGAGGGTAAAAACACATGACAGCAATATAACTGAAAAAACCATTGAGATGCATTTATTCTACCAAATTTATCAATCAAGTGCATATTAAACCTGTGAGAGGTAGAGGTAGGCAAATCTAAATCTCTCTATTAAGTGTACTGTAAGACAGAAATTGAATCCCGAACATACATGAGAATATCTTGGTGCCTGAAGTTTTCCACCACAATTCACGGTACATTGTCTATTATCTTAGTTCATGGTTCTCTTATACTGTAAACATTCTATTTTTATTTCAATCTAGTTACTTCAGTTTGGTATTCGTTATGACAGAGAACGAAATAGCTTCATCAGAAATGTTCGCCGAGACTCTTATTGTTCAAAACATATTGGAAAAAGCATCCTTAGCTAAAGAACAAGAAACCAACCGTATTCCAGAAAATGAATTCTTCCAGGTATACTACTCAAAATCTTGTCTTACATTTGATTTGAAATATGAAGTCGTCATTTCATTTTGTAGTTCCTACAGTATGCGTCGGCAAATAAACCTTCATTCAGTAACGAAGCTCGAGATTTGATTCAAGGATTTTATCTTGCTAGTCGTAGATCAAGGAGTTCTGGTGGCGTTGCTGGAGTCGAGTTCCCAATTTCAGCACTTAAATCAATGTAGGTATTTAGAACGTCCCGACTGTGTACCCAATGAAGACGTATGAAACATAATAAATGAAACACATTAAAATAGAAGTTAAAATTTACAAGGTGATATGCAGACATTATTAATTTTAAACTCCTCTTGCGAGTCAGTTGGTGTAAAGAAAACCCTTAACATTTTGTCGTACACGAACAAATAAAACTTGACGAGAAAGACTGGGAGGAAAACATGCCCGTTTCTGTAAAGTTTATTTCGTTTCGTATTCCTACAGGATGTCACTTGCAGAAGCTCATGCAAAGTTAAATCTACGACATGAGGTTAGATTAATAGTAACTCCTGGCGAGTAACGGTATTTGTATTGTCTTGATTCCCTTGAGTATAACTATGACCTATGTCATGATAAAATTGTGGAGACACTTTTATGCATGTTTTGAAGGTTTCCGAAGATGACGCAGTAATGGCAATTTTGTTGTACGAAGAATCGATAACAGCAAGAGTGGGTATGTTAAGTCTAAGTCTTAACTTTCTCATACCAAGACATATCTCTGGTATATTTTTACGTATACGATTTCAATATTTTTTTCACAAGAATCATGCTTTCAAATTTCAACGTCTACATCATATATTATACCTGGGTTTCTTTAAGGTTACTCTGTTCTTGGAGTGAGTCCAGTGCATCATTTTAAAGATGGCAACATCATGTCTTATATTGGTGAAGAGGTACATTAACGTGCTTTTTCCTGTGAATCCATGTACTAAGCTATTATTCTTTTTACTTTTTAACTTGTACCAATTGACTATAGATAGGCGCAGATCGTAAAGTTTATTCATGAACAAAATACGAAGGAAATCATGACTGTGAAGGAGTTTTATATCTGATACAAAATCCTGCTATAAAATCCTACCAAATATCATCTATATCTTTAAAATTATTGAAGAATATGAATGTTTTCATCAAGACAAATCACAAGCTATATAATTATATATATACAGCATTTGCATCCGTATCTCACTGTATTTTGTTACAGAATGATGAAAAGATGACGCATCTGAAAATACACACGAAACGATTTTGTTCCTTGCATTCAAATTATAAATACATTCCTGGATATATTCCACATGAAGAATGAGAATTCACAGGTTTGAGAATTAATATTTATTGTATTTACTATATAAATTATATCAAAATTATTTCAAATGTTAATATATTTATCAGAATGAATATAGATATAACATATAGTGAAAACTCTGTTCCAACTTCCATTTTGATAATCTTTTTAAATAATCTCTATAAATTAACTCAGACACTGTTTCCATATATTACCAATAATATCATGCTATAGTTAAAATACACTTAATCACTTTCAATTCCAAGAAATAACTTTACTTTCATCACTAATAATGTACCAATTTGGCGACTGTTGTTCAGTTTTTAACCAATTAAAATCATCCACTAACTGCCAATTATTCTTAGTACGGTCCAGCCTGCTAGCTTCAAAATGGCCGATCATACCATCATACTTCCAATTAAACTGGGCAAACCCTAAATCATGGCAATCTTCAACGATTGCTCGGCTTGTAACATGGAGATAAAACTGTGATTTAACAGTATTGTGGACACGTAATTGCTGACATGGGAATACAAATATACAATCTTTACAGTCATTGATGAATACTGATCCACTCACAGGCCCACAAAATACTCGACATGATTCTAATTTCTCAAGATGAAGAGCTAATGGAGACCCATAAAGAGTTAATGTGCAATCCTTCAAATTTGAGAAACTGACATCTTTCTCTAACAAGTCATTTTCATGTCTTGTAATCTTTTCTCCAATGATAACATTGGTTTCTTTGGTACTAGAAGCATCTGTTCTCTCAGCCAGCTCATTCTTTGTACAATCCTAGAAATTTAAAATACTGTAATTTACACTTTAAACCAGGGATGACCATTTCACACAAAAACACCTATAACATCAAATGGATATTTGTACCCAAAATTTGGGTACACAGAATGGAGGCAAACAAGGTTGACTCAGCCAAAAAAGCATAACCGCTGCCACGCCATAATTCATCATCGGAATGATGTTGCCATGTTCCTAGCCAGTGTGGTTATGAGAGTTATTCACCCCCCTGAACATCTGACATTTTGAATATTTTCAGGGGGGGTGAACACCTCATAAGTGTAACCGCTGTAATGTTCCTATTCTGTAACTATGGTACTTAATTACTGTTCACCATACCAAAGTAATGCAAGTATAAGGTGTTTTTGATGGTATATGTATTTTGTAGTGATTACTCAGGTAAGGCAAAATATAAAATATTATATGCATTATACCTGATCGCCAACTTTGTTTAAATTCATTTCCTGTCTCTCTGCAGTTTCACCAGTTTGCTTTTTCTTGCTAAAAGCAAACTTTTTCTTCGGCATAAAATTACTTCGTTTATCATTTAACTCCAGCTGTACTTTGTTAATTTCAGCTTGCATATTTTTAACATCATAGGAGGGCAAGAACGTAAAGGAATCCGATAAGAATTTTTGAAGCTTTTGAAGCATTTTTGTCGCATCGTCTAACCGCTCGCGCAAAGCGGTTCGTTCAAGGCTGTTTAAATCGCACAACATTTTTTCTATCGTTGCTTTTTCTGTGACAAATGTCGAGAGTAAAAGCTCAGGATTTTCTTCAGGTCTTATTTGTTCGGCTCGTTCTTGTTTTTTTCTCTCTAATTCTAAAAGTCTTGCTTCCTGTCGTCTTTCCAATTTTTCTTTCCATTCGGCCGCCATTTTGTTGGCTCGTGTTTCCACAGGGAAATCTGGCAAACTCACTTTTTGTCTTTTAAATTTCTCAACATTTTTTAGCTTAAAAGCCTTAAAACAATACATGTTCTTTCACATTATCTCAATTATTAAATAGGGGTTGTTTCAGGCTGCTTTCTTTTGCATCTTTTAATCTTGGCAAAATACAAAATTATCAAATATGCTATAGTTATAAAAGTATAACTCTTTTATGCTCCAATCTGTGCTTCATACAAGTGGAAACACTATCACGTGTGCAAAATTTAAAAGCATGTTGCGGCCATCTTGAAAGCGGAACAAAACCACTTGGGAATTTTAGCGTTTTGTTTTGTCTTTTCTCGAAGAAATTTTCTTGTTTTAGCAATGATCTTTGCGCATTTTAATACCTGACAGCAACATGAATCCAGGCCAGCAGCAATCAGGTCAAAATCCCGCACAGTATATGCAACAATATGCCGGGTATATGCCGACAGGCCAAGCAGGTTTTTACCCAGCTGCCTATCCAGCTTACCCGACGTATGGTGGGTATCCAGCTAGTACTATGGACGCACAGTACATGGGGTATTATGGCATGACTGCTGCACTGCCTACAGCTACTACAGTTGCCACTCCTCAAGTTGGTTCTGCCACTAACACCCAGGTAAAGTATTTCTTAGAAATTTTCGGCATTGGGCTATTCCATTTAAGAGGGTCTGAATGGGGTTAACTGACCACTAGCATTTGCCTGAATTTTTGACTGACCTCTGACAAAATATCCTGACTGACAACTGAGAAATGACGAAAAAATGATGAGTCAGCATTTTGCAGTAACTGACTACTGACAGCTTGCAATATATCGCACTGACAACTGGCTTAAATTTTAGCTAACAACTGACACCCAAAGACCCCCATTAAGACCCTCGTTTAATATCTGTACCCCCTGTCAAGGATACAAGTCTTTCATAGTTGTAAACCTACCACACCCATTTTCTATTCTCGATCGGTTTTGGTTTCCGACTCGAGACCTGGTTCTGAAAGGTGGGCCGAAAATGTACGATCCTACCCGGTACGGGTCTTGTATTTCAATTCAAGACTTATACCGAGTCTTGAAATAGGGGGATTCAAGGTTTTTGAATTTTGACGCCATAATGAAACACAATAGTGCAAGGGGTGCAAACACAATGGAATTCCCTATAGGTAAATCTGCAGGGGGAGCAAACACCATTGTGAAAACAGTAGATTCAAGATGGCATCAGAAACCTTGAATCCCCCTATTGCTACAAAACTCGAGCTTCACATCTCCTTTTTGACTAGAAAACGCTACACGTCTCTGAGTCGAGAAAGAGGCAACAGCTGTGTACCCTCGGAGAACCCGTCAAACTCTACCTTTAGGTAAGAGTAACTATCATTTGGTGCACAAGGACTGTTAAAATTGCTTGGTGTACTCTGGGAATTTATACAATATCTGCTCTTTCGCTTGTGGGACGTAAAATGATATATTGTGCATGCTTACCACATTAAAGCGTATCTAATGCGCACGCTCAACCTTATTTTATGTCCCACAACCACAACCTGGAAAAGTGTGTGTATAAGATGTAATTCTGCTCAAAGTTTAATGAACTCTCCATTGACATGCTGCTTTTAGACAAATGCAATGACTGTTGTTCAAGTATTGTTTATTGTGTGTGTTTAGTATACCTTGTAAATTGTTTCTGTATAACTATTGGGGCTGCTGTAATTGGCAAGAGCTGTTGTGGTTTTCCAGCCAATGAATGTATAAGTATGATGGCAAAGTAAATAAATAAATAAAACCTCTTGAGGACAATAGCAAATAGGTGTGATAGGTATACAGCTATTTCAATGGACCATTTGCATTATAGACTAAATTTTGATCTAGACAAATATTTCGTCACAGCTTTGAAAGAGCATCACAAAATTAGTAATATTCCAAAGTTTCGTTGCGAAATGTTGTAAAATGCGGATAATATAGCCATGCGAAGTTTGCCGTTTTTCAGTCATTTTGTATTACGCACGGGAAATTGACAGCCCAATCGGGTGTTGGGGCATCAATTTCCGTTTGTAATACAAAATGACTGAAAATTGCAAATTTCGCAAGGCTATATTATCCGCATTTTACAACATTTCGCAACGAAACTTTGGAATATTACTAATTTTGTGATGCTCTTTCAAGCTGTGATGAAATATTTGTCTAGATCAAAATTTAGTCTATAATGCAAATGTCCATTAAGGTTGTCCCCCGAGCAAAGTGGAAAAGTCAAATACAAGCGCGAAAGGCTGCTGGGAATCGCAAATAAAAGAATGAATTTATTAGCGATTCCCAGCAGCCTTTTGCACTCGTATTTGACTTTTCCGCTTTGCTCGGGGGACAACCTTTATTGAAATAGCTGTATAAACAATCCTGGTAAGCCACATAAGTACACATACAACCAAACAAACATGTAATTCCTATAAAGCTAATAACCATTAATTAATGTATATGATATTTTAAAACAAAAGTAGAAAGGATGCCAATATTTCTAAGACTTGTATGTAAGTGTAGAATGAGCTTGACAGTAAATTTATTGTTAAGGTCAGTTATGTGTGGTTATTCTAGGAAGTTCTTCCTTGCTTTAAGACAAACCCTAATTGATAGACAGATATTTATTTTCCCAGTATACAGTTACAATTTTGATAAAATATAAAGATACAGTTCACATGGAAGGAAGACTAACAAGCCGGTCAGGGCTTTTCTAGTAGTCTACCCTAAAAACTTTAAAAAAACTAATATAACAAAGAAAATAGAGTCTGATGATGTCAGGTTCTAGATATATGAGGTAAACTATTACAAATTAAGCATATAAAGGTAATTCCTATTTACAGTTTTTTATTTGTATGTTAATATGAAGTGGTAACACTTAAGCCTGGAACAAATGTGCAAAAAAGTTGAATGACAGCCGACTGAAGCATATTGCTGCACAAAATGTTATTCTTTAAGCTAAAGTTGTAAAAAACTATGAAATTCTAGCCAAGTCTATACTCAATTGTTAGTGCAGGTTATTTCTACCCAATCATGAATATGTATGATATTTTTTTAGGGTACTGCAGGTCAACAAGACTTTCTAAAGCAATATGAAGAGTGGAAGAAACAGTATGACCAGTGGCTTGAGAAAACCAAGAACCATCCTGACCAACAGCAGTTTCAACAATGGCAACAACAAATGCAGCAATGGGAACAAAACCTAACACAGGTTTTACCACAACAACCTGCAACAAACACACAACAACCTGTGACAAAAACACAGCAAACAGCAACAAACACACAGCAAACAGCACCACCGTTACCTCCACAACCTCCTCAACTAACTAATCCAAATCAAACTGGTGGTCAATCAGGTTATTCTGGTCAAACAGGTTATTCTGGGCAAACAGGTCAGTCTGGGCAAACAGGTCAGTCTGGGCAAACAGGTCAGTCTGGGCAAACAAGTCAGTCTGGTCAAACAGGTCAGTCTGGTCGATCAAGTTATACTGGTCAATCAAGTTATACTGGTCAATCAGGTTATACTGGTCAATCAGGTTATACTGATCAATCAGGTTATACTGGTCAATCAGGTTATACTGGTCAAACAGGTTATTCTGGTCAAACAGGTTATACTGGCCAAACAAGTTATTCTGGTCAAACCGGTCAGTCTGGTCAATCCAATCAGTCTGGTCAAACCGGTCAGTTTGGTCAAGCTGGTTATTCTGGTCAAACAGGTTATTCTGGTCAAACCGGTCAGTCTAGTCAAACTGGTCAGTTTGGTCAAACCAGTCAGTCTGGTCAAGTTGGTTATTCTGGTAAAACAGGTTATTCTGATCAAACCGGTCAGTCTAGTCAAACTGGTCAGTTTGGTCAAACCAGTCAGTCTGGTCAAGTTGGTTATTCTGGTAAAACAGGTTATTCTGATCAAACCGGTCAGTCTAGTCAAACTGGTCAGTTTGGTCAAACCAGTCAGTCTGGTCAAGTTGGTTATTCTGGTAAAACAGGTTATTCTGATCAAACCGGTCAGTCTAGTCAAACTGGTCAGTTTGGTCAAACCAGTCAGTCTGGTCAAGTTGGTTATTCTGGTAAAACAGGTTATTCTGATCAAACCGGTCAGTCTAGTCAAACTGGTCAGTTTGGTCAAACCAGTCAGTCTGGTCAAGTTGGTTATTCTGGTAAAACAGGTTATTCTGATCAAACCGGTCAGTCTAGTCAAACTGGTCAGTTTGGTCAAACCAGTCAGTCTGGTCAAGTTGGTTATTCTGGTAAAACAGGTTATTCTGATCAAACCGGTCAGTCTAGTCAAACTGGTCAGTTTGGTCAAACCAGTCAGTCTGGTCAAGTTGGTTATTCTGGTAAAACAGGTTATTCTGATCAAACCGGTCAGTCTAGTCAAACTGGTCAGTTTGGTCAAACCAGTCAGTCT
>CACRXK020003945.1:4814-32917 GCA_902702795.2 Paramuricea clavata | reverse complement strand
GCCCCGCTTCGGTAAATTTAGTTCTGCAGCACGGTGGAAAGCCTTGCAAAATCTCTATTGCACTATTCGTCGACTATTCGTACTATTCGTCGACTATTCGCGGACTATTCGTACTATTCGTCGACTATTCGCGGACTATTCGCCCTATTCGTCGACTATTCGCGGACTATTCGTACCATTCGTCGACTATTCGCACTATTCGCTTCACTATTCTAGTTTTATCAATTGCCGTTTTGTGGACCCGAGACCGTCGATGTTTCATCATCGACGGTCTCGTGTCCTCAAAACACACTGCTTTCCCGAGGTCTCAGTAAATAAGAGTTTTATTATATATCAATAGTCAAAGAAACAACAAATTAAGAACAAATGAACGTAAATACATGAAATATTTTATTGTTAAAACGTTATATTAAACACTGGCTACGCTGCAGTTACTTAAAACGAAAGTTTCAATTACGTACTAGGTATGTCTAAAGGTCGCATCTTCACGTGGTGGCGCTCGTGATTTTTTTTGTTATTCGCCGGTCGATAACGTATTATCTCCCTCTCGCGCTGTTGCGAGGGAGACATCCTAATTTCGTCACTCTCACGTGATATGCTTCCAACCAATAAAACACTAGAAAAATGCGACTTTGACAAATGATATATAATATTATAATATATCAATAGTCAAAGTCGCATTTTTCTAGTGCTTTATTGATTGAGAGCATATCACGTGAGAGTGACGAAATTAGGCCCTCTCCCTCGCAACAGCGCTTATATATACTTACTACGAAATATCACTTACTCAAACCGTCCTGACCGCGTAGCTCAGTTGGAAGAGCATTGGGCTAGTGTTCCAAAGGTCGTAGGTTCGAATCCCACCGTGGCCGGGCATATTTTTCAAGCTCGCCCGGTGTGGATATGCACTCAGAGTAACATCACAAACTCATGATAATTGTTAATGTTAAAAGATCTAATGTTATATCTGACAGACCGTTTTTTAACAATATTTGAGACATCTAGATCGTATAAGCCGTTTTGGCATTTAAAAAAGAAAACCAGATCGTTCCACGTTCTTCTATGTTCCAAGTGACTAGTCTCATCGTGTAACTGCAATGTTGAGGGTAATCCAGAATAAATTTAGTCGCTCTTCGTTATGATATATATGATAATATTGATCCAAGACAACTCCCAAAAACACAATTTCACTTACTTGAGTAATTTCATGATTATTTATGAACAAATTTATATTCAACCTTGCCTTCTTTTGTTTTGGCCTAAATAACATGTATTTCGTTTTATCTAAATTTAATGATAACTTATTTGCTTTAGTTGATATTAGAGATAAACGTCTGTAAAAGAGAATACAAATATTATATAGGCGACGAGGATATAAAGTGAGCAATATACCAGATGAAGAAACGCCACAGCCGACACAACAAACTGTACCAGTTGTACAAATGGCACAATCGGTCACAATACAGCCTATGCCTGAATTTCGTCCCGATGCCAAAGTAGGAGCAAGCCTCGCTACTAGACGGAATGACTGGCAAGCAGATTTTGAAATGTTCATTATAGCCAGTGGGATCACTGACGCTAAACGTAAACGAGCGCTGTTATTATATCAAGCAGGACCTCGTGTGAGAGAAATATTTAAACCATTAGCGGACACGGGTAACGATGATAATTATGAAGTCGCCAAAACTAAACTAAAGGAATACTTCGATCTACAAAAAGACAGAAGATATGATGTGTATCGTTTTCGCCAAGCTATGCAAAAAACTGATGAGACCCTTGATGAATATCACACGCGATTACGGACAATGGCTGCAACTTGCGAATTCAACGACGTAGTGTTGGAAATCGAACAACAAATTATCATTTGCGGCACATCCTCAAAGATTCGTAAACACGCGTTGAGAGACCCGAAATTCGACTTGAAAGGACGAAGAGATGAGCAAAGTTCCTATCAGATTAAGGACATTGAGTCAAAAGAGCCAACCGAGGTATATACCAACAAACTCGAAGGGAAATCAGAGAAAACCGAAGCGAAAACATGTCACTGTTGCGGGCGTGAATATCCGCACGTAGCCGTAGGACAATGCCCTGCGAAGAGTTAGACATGCCATATATGTGGCAAAGTAAATCATTTTGCTAGGGTATGCGGAAGTAAGCCGAAAGCACCGAAAGAGAATACTAGAAAACAAGACAAAGGTCGGGGAAAAGCTCTAAATCCTTTAAACCATGACGAAATGGACAATTCTGATGAGGATTATTTATATACGGTAAAAAAAGATCACGCAAATACCGCTAAAGTCAAGGTCAAAGTGGGCGGAGCATCTTTTATGATGACACTTGATACGGGAGCAACAATTAATGTTATCGATGAACAAACATTTTCGAAAATGAACGGATGTTAAGTTAAAGCAGACAAATACTAAAGCATTTCCGTATAATACAACACAATCTGTCAAATTCCTTGGAAAATTCGAGGCGGTTGTGGAAACACGCAAGCGGTTATCTGTGGCCATGTTCTATGTAGTAAAAGGCCAAAATAGTGGAAATCGTTTGTCTCTAGCTGCAGCTCAAGACCTTGGACTTATAACTTTACATCTAAATCATGTTACAACGAAAGATGACAACCTGGACAAAATCCTTGGAAAACATACTCAAGTATTTCACGGACTGGGCAAATTAAAAGGTGAGACAGTAAAATTAAACATATATAAAGACCAAATACGAAAAGCCCAACCTCAACGTCGAATTCCTTATCACATTCATAAAAAGGTAGAAGACGCCTTAAAAGCACTTGAGAAGGAAGACGTAATTGAAAGGGTGCCTGAGAATGAGGCAACACCATGGGTATCAACCATAGTCGTAGTTCCTAAGAAAGATTGGGGAGTCAGAATATGCGTAGATATGCGGCAAGCGAATGAAGCCATACGCCGCGGGCACGACACCCAATTCCTACCGTGAACGATGTTAGTTTTGCACTTAATGGGGCACAATATTCACTAAACTTGATCTATCCCAAGCTTACCATCAACTAGTGCTAGATCAAGAAAGCAGATTTATTACCACGTTCAGTACTCTGTAGGATTATATCGTTACAAGCGTTTGACCTATGGGACTAATGCGTCCGCTGAAATCTTTCAACATGTCCTTCAAACAAAGCTGCGGGGTCTAAATGTAGTAATACAGGGACTAAATAGATATAATCGTGTTCGGAAAAACGCGGGCTGAACATGATCAAAATGTAGATAAATGCCTTGCCCGCTTATCTAATTCTGGTCTAAAGTTAAACCGAGGAAAGTGTACTTTCCTCGAAGATAAGTTGGAATTTTTCGGACAGATATTTTCCAAAGAAGGCACACGACCTGACCCGAAACGGGTAAATGACTTACTCAATGCTGCCCAGCCTTCCAGTGTTACTGAAGTACGTAGTTTACTAGGTATGGCTAACTACAGTAGCAAATATATTCGTGACTTTGCTACTTTAACTGCCCTACTTAGAGAACTAACCTAAAAGAATGCACGATTTACATGGTTGCCAAAACACCAAGCATGTTTTGACAAATTCAAAGCAACCTTAGCATCAGCACCATGTTTGTCATACTTTGCTAAAGACAAAGAGACACTAGTTATTGTGGATGCTAGTCCTGTGGGCATCTCAGCAATTCTATCACAACAGGAACCAGGTACAAATGATCCTAAAATTGTGGAATATGCAAGCAGATCCCCAACAGACAAAGAAACACGTTATTCACAAACAGAAAAGGAAGCTTTAGCAATAGTGTGGTCTGTTGAACATTTTCATTTGTTTTTATATAGTAGCCAATTCACTCTAGTTACAGATCACAAACCGGTACAAGTGATTTATACGGAAGTCGAAAAGCGAAAGCTTCAGCAAAATCGAGCGCTGGATCCTTCGTCTTCAGCCATACTCGTTTAAAATTGTTTATAAATCAGGCGCGAATAATCCAGCCGACTATTTATCGAGACATCCAATCAACCCCAATTCACGAAAGCAAGAGAAAATGACCGAGGAATATATTAACTTTATTGTGCATAATTGTGGTCCCCAGCGCCATGACTCTGGATGAAATAATGAAAGCAACAAATTCGGACAGTATATTAAAAGGTCTCCGTGCAGCTATATGACTCATACGATGGGACTCACCTGTAGTACAATCCTTTAAATCGATAAAGGATGAATTGACTGTCACGTCCCATGGGGTAATTCGTAGGGGAACCAGAATTGTAATTCCAAAATCTTTACAACAAAGCTCACGAAACATACCTTGGAGTTGAAAAGATCAAAAGTCTTGTTAGAGAAAAGATATGGTTTCCCCAGATGGACACCATGGTGAAAAACACAATAGAACGATGTGTTGCATGTCAAGCATTTGGGCGAGCGAATGCACCTGAGCCAATAGCAACAACAAATATGCCAAAACACCCATGGAGAGTTTTATATGTCGACTTCTATGGCCCTCTGCCATCGAATGACTACCTACTGGTGGTGATTGACCGGTACCCAAGATTTCCAGACGTGGAAATCGTCCGTTTTACAAAAGCTTCAGTAGTGATACCGAAGCTTGATAAAATATTTGCTGTGCATGGCATCCCAGAAGTCTTAAAGTCAGATAATGGCCCGCCGTTTGATGGAGATGAGTATAAGCAGTACTTAAAGTCACTGGGAATCAAACCCGAGTTTTCTACTCCGTTATGGCCTCAATGCAACGCCCAAGTTGAGATATTTATGCAACCCCTTGGAAAAGCGCTCAAAACAGCCAAAATCGAAGGTCGCCCATGGAAGCAAGAGCTCAATTGATCCTTGCTACAGTATATAGGATGACACCACAAAGTACTGCCGGTGTTCCTTCGGCTGAACTACTCTTCAATCGGACGGTACAAAGCAAGTTACCCATTCTTCACAGGAAGAACATTGTGAACCGACATAAAAGCGTTTTCTGAGAAGAGTATATCCGAACCTCTCTTATGAGGACGCTATTAAAAACTCGAAGTTAGATTTATTGTTTGATCGTAGAACAGCTGCAGCTTGCCTCAAACTTTTTGAAGAGACCCAAATGACAGATCATAAATTACATTCACTAGTTCCGAGAAAAAGTTTGTTCGTATTCCCTAAGACAATGTAGTAAATTCCATCTACTTCGAATTCGAACTGATCGGTATAAGAACTCATTCATAATCGCTAATAGTCTTCAACAGTAGTTTAATTTTTTTTAAATTGTACCATAGTCATATATCTAACCCAATTTTTATTACTTGTTATGCACATATTAATAGGTAATCGAGTCTCTGTACATCGTATGTAATTCAGTTGTTTTTATTGTAACTGCAAATTACGATTATTAAAATCAATTAATCAATCAATCAAAAGGAAGCTCGTGAAAATGAAAACAAGGAACAGAAGTATAACAAAAGATATGCAAACGAAAGGAGGAATGCAAAAGAAAGTGGAATCAAAGAGGGAGACTATGTGTTAGTGAAACAACCTAAGGCAAATAAACTAACGCCAAATTTCAATCAAACCCTTTATGTTGTTATTTATCCGAAAAAAACAGTAGTTAGAGCTAGAAATAAAGTGGACATGAAATAGAACGAAACATTTCACATTTTAGAAAGATACCAAAACCCAACAAAGATAATGAAGATACGTCACAGGAAACCGACGATTTCAGTACAGAGAATAACAATAAGCGTACTCCAGAGGAAACAGAACAGTTTAGCATGAACGACCGTAATAACAACAATCGTGGTAACGGTATGAATGTGCACCCACTACGGTCCACAAGAGTAAGAAAGCAACCCGAAAGATACGGACAAACATTACCGTCTAACATTGTTACGTGACTTTTATTAAAGTAATAACAATAGATAAATTAGTATTAATTTGTGATATGGACACAATTTATATTTGATCATGAACAGTTAAAACTTTTATGTTTTGTTAAAACAAAGGGAATGGTTTAGTGATGTCATAGACTGGAGTGACAGATATAGTCATGTGACATGAGAGCACATGGAATCATTAGGATTAGGATTTTGTAGCGTGCAGTTGGTATTAGATATAAACGTCTGTAAAAGAGAGAACAAATATTATATAAAGTTTCGAAACATTAGCTAAGTCATTGATATATAATAAATAGAAAAGAGGACCCAAAATTGAACCCTGAGGTACTCCGCAGGAAATATTCTGCTTAATAGAATTTGTTTGATTATATTGTACGTACTGCATTCTATCCGATAAGTAACTTTTAATTAAATCTAAAGCTAGGCCCCAATTCCATAGTAATTCAGTTTATCAAGTAGAATATTATAATCTAGGCCTACTGTATCAAAGACCTTTGAAAGGTCTAAAAATATTCCAACCGAGTGTTCCTTACGATCAATGGACCAATCCCCAATTAACAAAAATTTTGATCTCAACAAGTCTAAACAAAATTCCATCATAGCATGAAAGAGGATCACAAAATTAGTAATATTAATTCCAAAGTTTCGTTGCGAAATGTTGTAAAATGCGGATAATATAGCTTTGCGAAATTTGCAATTTTCAGTTATGTTTTGTTGCGAGCGGGAAACGGTTACCACTTTTCCAAAATTTTGATCTCAAATTTTGATCTAAAAATATTCCAACCGAGTGTTCCTTACGATCAATGGACCAATCCCCAATTAACAAAAATTTTGATCTCAACAAGTCTAAACAAAAATCTCATCACAGCTTGAAAGAGCATCACAAAATTAGTAATATTCCAAAGTTTCGTTGCGAAATGTTGTAAAATGCGGATAATAATTATATCATTTTGTATTACGTACAGAAGTGGTAACCATTTCCCGTTTGTAATCTAAAATGACTGAAAATTACAAACTTCGCAAGGCTATAATAGTCTAGGACCTGTATATAAGTTTGTATGCATTTCATTTAGGACAGATAATCTCAACTGTTTTAGGGCAAGTTGACCATGACGGTCAACATGGTAACGCTGCCCGAACCCCAATCCGGCGCGAAACGTCCGAAACTGACCACACCCAAACACGATGCTTTCGCCATACTCCTATCTACCAAACCATAAAAGCTTTGGCTATTCTGAGGTGCTTATATGGTTCAGAGATGGTACTTTTGGGGGTGGTCATTGGTAAATGTGAAATGCCTAGCACTAATATTTCACAAGAAAATGACCATGCATGCGCAATAATCATAGTTAAACGTCAATTTGTGGCTTGCAACGTCAGATAAACAGCAGTGGACTTACATTACCTTTTCCCTAAATCTTTTTGATAGAAACATAATTGGTACTTATTTAAATATATTATCACTGGTTTGGTGTAAAATAGTTAATATTTTCTGACCGAAATAATAATTTTAAATGTGCCTACCTCCTGCAAATGGACGTATTTGGCCAAGTTCTCCATTTGACTCCGCTGTTTATCGGCGATCTCGTCGACATCCTACAACAAATGTAAATCATCTCAGACATTATATAATGGTATCAAGAACATTTTAAACAAGTTTCAACTTGGTTTCAGGTAGATCATATCTGTTTAACCATCGACAAGGTAAATCCACAACTTTGTCCAAATTCGGCGCCATTTTGTCATCCCATGTCGGTTGTCAACAATTCAGCCTTTTTACTCTTCCATCCAAGCCATTTCCATTCCACTAATAATAAATTTAACCCTTTATAACGGGTTATATATAAACAAAATATAAGAAATGCGCCATTTTATTACCCTGTAAAATTTTGCTCACGAGTCTTTCAAAACATTCCGTACAAATATCGCGTGACAAAGTAACAGGAACGTGACAGGAGGGGGTGAATTATTTCACGAAGATAGAAGAAGACTGCGTGAAATAGACTAAAAGCTAAATATACAATCATGCAAACGTTTGTTTTATTCCTTGTAGCGACAAATATATACATATTATTATTTATTAATATCAGAAAGTCATACAAATTAAATGTTGCTTGTTGGTTTTACCATACTGTGTGGGCTTTCCTTTCATTTTTCAAGTCTCTACCCCCCCTGTCACGTCCCTGGTGCTAAACCACGCGAGATTTGTACGAAATGTTTTGAAGGACTCGTGAGCAAAATTTTACATGGTGATAAAATGGCGTATTTTTTATATTTTGTTTAGATTTTTTAGTTTCCTCCTGTTATAAAGGGTTAAATTTATTATTAGTGGAATGGAAATGGCTTGGATGGAAGAGTAACAAGGCTGAATTGTTAACAAGCGACATGGGATGACAAAATGGCGCCGAATTTGGACAAAGTTGTGGTTTTACCTTGTCGATGGTTAAACAGGTATGATCTACTTGAAACCAAGTTGAAACTTGTTTAAAATGTTCTTGATACCATTATGTCTGAGATGATTTACATTTTTTGTAGGATGTCGACGAGATCGGCGATAAACAGCGGAGTAAAGTGGAGAACTTGGCCAAATACGTCCATTTGCAGGAGGTAGGCACATTTCAAATTATTATTTCGGTCAGAAAATATTAACTATTTTACACCAAACCAGTGATAATATATTTAAATAAGTACCAATTATGTTTCTATCAAAAAAGATTTAGGGAAAAAGGTAACGTAAGTCCACTGCTGTTTATCTGAAGTTGCAAGCCACAAATTGACATTTAACTACGATTATTGCATGGTTATTTTCTTGTGAAATATTAGTGCTAGGAATTTCACACTTACCAATGACCACCCCCAAAAGTACCATCTCTGAACCATATAAGCACCTCAGAATAGCCAATGATTTTATGGTTTGGTAGATAGCAGTATGGCGAAAGCATCGTTTTTGGGTGTGGTCAGTTTCGGACGTTTCGCCCCGGATTGGCGTTCGGGCAGGGTTACCATGTTGACCGTCATGGTCAACTTGCCCTAAAACAGTTGAGATTATCTGTCCTAAATGAAATGCATACAAACTCATATACAGGGCCTAGACTATAATCCACTAGTTGTATAATTATGAATATTATTTGTAAATATATTATCTATTAGTGTTGCCGTATTTGAAGTTATTCTAGTTGGACGAGATATCAGTGGATGAAACATATTTGAATATATAGAATCTAAAACTTCGCCAGTTTTAGGACTAGATTGATGATTCATTAAGTTCAAATTGAAATCATCCATTATAGGCTTTATAGCATATCTTATTTCCCGTAAAATGTTCGACATTAATTCATTGAATCGTTGTAAAAACAAATCTAAATTTCGATCAGGAGGCCTCTAAATGACACCAACAATAATGTTTCTGCCACGAGACTTGCTAAACTCTAAAAACAAAGTTTCCGCAAGATCGATATCAATAATTTCTAAATCACCACGTGATTCAAAATCATGATTGTTTAGAACATATAAAGCCACGCCTCCTCCTTGAGTCCTATTTTGTCGGCATTTTGAAATAAGATCATAACCATCAATATTAACCAACTGGGCCGAATTAAGCCAGGTTTCGGTAACACCTATTACAGAAAATTGCAATTCCAGACTAAACAATAGATCCGTAAGCCTATTCAGATTAGACCTAAGGCTACGACTATTTACATGCATGACAGAAAAACATGATCTTGACTTAACTTTTGAATTAAAAATATCATTGAGTTGCTCCTCAACATAGTAATTACATGCAGTCATTAGTGTTATTGAACATATTTAAGTCTGGATCCAGATCACTGGATAGTGTAAGATAATTATCTCCTTGTAAAAAGGATTAAAGTGTAGGCAATCAAGTCTATCTGCATCATAATTAATCGAGCCATTTTGCATTTCAAATATTAATAAATTAAATTCCTTGTCATCTAACCCAGAAAACGGAAAAACGTCCGGAGAAAAAGCCATAAATAAAATAATGTCAACAAAATTAAATTTACAGTCCTGCAGTAAATACTCTTGCATGGCTGATACTTGTCCATATATTCTCCTTCAACTCCACGTCCTTGTAGCAACTGGGTGTTTTGTCGTTTAATTCCGTAAACTATTCCAGCCAACAAAATAAATTAGCCTCTCGTCTAGTGTTGCTTGAAAACAAGCCGCCGCTATTTTCCATCCTTCACTTAAAAAAAAGTTCCGGTCGTCTGATTGGCTAAGAGAGCAGAGCCTGATTTCCCCTCGCGTAGAAAATAAGGCTCTGCCGTTTTTGTGTTTTTGTTCGTCCAAAATTCTGGACGAAGTAAAGCGGTAATAAACCAGTCCTAACTGGTTTAAATGCGCGCGCCTTCGTTTTGCATGTAAACCGTTTGACTACAATTTGATCCTGCTATATATATACAAAATTTAAAACTTTATACTTTATAACCGAAATTTGGCTGACAATAACTTGATATATATACTGAAAAGTAACGTAGGATAAAATAAACTAGCAAGTTAACAATTGTTTAACAAGTATAAAACATTTTCTGTGTTGATATACAGTTATACCAACACGAGTGGGAATTGGGAAAACGAGACATTGTGTGGAATCTTCACACAATTTCGGGTTTTCCTATGATTTCCACGAGTTTTTATAATATAGCACAAAGAAATATAAAGAAATAAATCTTCCGTGTTGACATTGAGTTATATTAACACGGCTCTTAGCTAGCAAATCAGCGTTCAGAATTTACATATGCTATATTATAAAAAATATATAGTAATAGTTTGATTTCACAACTTACAAGTGACAAAACTATCGAATTGAAAATGTTTTTGTATTATTTATCACCGAGCCAACGGCACGGAGCGTCGTTCCGGGCGTAACCTGGGGCGAGGGTACTAATTCCCCCCGGCCATTTACAGCCGGGGAAACGAAAGCATTAGCGTAGTCTAAAGCCAGTTCACCAATGATCGCGGGCGTGGCTCACTGTGCGTGGGTGGTAATCCTCACTGATTTCAAAAATATGGCGGACTGTCATTAATAGCGAACACTATGATTGGTCAAATTTAAAATTCGCATTATAACGACTGCATGACGACAGCGAAATAGCGAACATTTTTCTTGCAAATATATTTCATTTTTGGAAGATTTTGTGAATTTCTCGGTGAATTTCAAAAGCATTTTTAAGAAAAAAAGGCGAAAGAATCGTCTTAAAGAAGGGAGCAAACGCCCCGACGTTAACGAAGGTAAGTTTGTTTTAACTATTATTATTAATGTACTGTTAGCTACAATTTAAAAGCCTATCGTCGGTTGCTTACAAACGCAAGAAGACAGCATATAATTTCAGTGTATCTTTTATATTGATTATCCTTTTTTATTATATTATAAAATTGTTTAGATAAATAAAAAAGAAAGCAAGGTTATTTGCATGCGAGAATTTGAAATCATTTTATTTCAAACTCAAAGTTTATCGATAAACCAAAGGCAGTTTAGTTTTATAAAGAACACTTTAAAATTAAAACGTTTTGGAAAGCGTTTGTGGTTGAATTTTACCTTAAATTGAAGCTTATATTACGTATAATAACATACCTAACATATATATGTTTGGGAAATTGGTAATTTTGTAATTAAAAGTGATATTTTTAGGAGATTTTTCATTTGTAAAAACATTCTTAAAAAATTATCGTGTTACCATGACAACTACTTTAGATACTTCATGGTCGGAAAATACATGGTTGTGTCAGAAGGCGAGGGTTTCTGCATGCATGTATTTTCTAGTATTGTCGTAATTCTACAGCACGTGCAGTTGCACGCGCCCAGCGTGTAGCGATAACTGCATGCGATTGGTTGTCTAAATTTAGCACTCATTCTAAAAATACATGTGATCTTTGACATATTTTGACATAATAATGATAATATTGGAAACAGAGCATGCTCGATAGAAATTAAACACAAAAACGGCAGAGCCTTATTTTCTACGCGAGGAGAAATCAAGCTCTGCTCTCAAGGAAGCTAAAAGTCTGCAAATGTTTTGGCAAAACGAAAAAAATCGCTCTCAAGGTGAATTTTGCAAAATCGACCGCCGAATTTTTACCAGTGTGTGCAACTATTAACAATTTTATTGAATTGATTTAATTATTTCTTTTCGCGCCGTCCCGTGAAAATCGTACGTCGTATCACGACCGGTGTGTGGGCTTTTAAGGTGGCTTTAACATAACCTGCGATCGGGCCTATAAATAAATAAATAGGCCTGATACAAATCATAACAATAGCCATGCCGTGCCACCGTATGTCGCGCGGTTGCAAATTTGATTGGTCTATCCGACAAAAGGTTTTTTCTTCTGTCATTTGATTGGTTGGTGCTAATTAACAGATTATACTATTGTTGTTAGTATATTTTATAGTGATTAGAACTATAATTAGATTGTTGTTGTTGTGTGAAATTTAAATTTCTCCTGCGACATTTTGCTTGGATACTAAATATAAACTTTGCTGTGGGTGGTAAGCGATCGTGTCTACGGTTCTACTGGGCATCCAAAATGTGCGCGAAGTTTTCTGGCGTTTTTGTCTGCAAAGGAAGCGCCAGTTTTTCATTATATGGGACCATGCAAAATGTATTTTTATACGGGGCCGGAGCAAAAGGGGCGGGCCACAAACTTTTTTGAGCTGCATAGAAACATGGCACAAAGATTGTTTGCTGTATTTAAGGCGGGACACAAATATTTTTTTCGATTTTACCACATTCCTCACAATTAACCCATTACGCAGCAATGCACCCAAATGCCCCCTCTTTGCATTTAATTATGTCTAACGCCAAACAGTTTTACTCGTCAAGGAGAGGATCTTGTGCTCTAATGGGATAATACTTAGTTAATAAAATAATCATGCACAGATGCAAGGAGGTGACCACTTTTATTAGTAATTAGCGTGGTGGCAACTATGGTGATTCAGTTGAAGATCAGGGAACCTCGATCGGGAAGTGACAGCGTAAGTTATCTTTCCTATCCAGAAGCTGATGAATGTATTATTGCATCATGTGGCAACACAAAATCTTCGTCAGTTCCAGAATCCTCGTGTGATGAAGGAGATCAAACAACTGCAAGTGAAAGGCCAGCGTGGGTTTATTCTCTTTAGCAACAAAGGCCGACTGTGTTCATAACAAGCTCTCGTGACACGACGAGATATAATATGGCGACTATTAGACGGGTGAAAATCAAACTTAAAAGACGATGTAAAACTGTTAGACTGAGAAGGACTTTTTATCGTAAACCCCGGCTTTTAAAAAAAAAGAATTAAAGGAATTAGAAAAGATGGCTAGAGAAACGAGTTTAGATAGAGTGAGGTCGAACAGATGTAGGAAGGTTTAGCAATAAACGGTAAATATAATGTAATGTGACTTACCATTTTATTCCGGAGATTATGGGAAAATATCTTGAGGTTGACAAATTTTTAATATTATAAAATTTTATTTTATGTGGACATGACACAAAGATAACTTATTCACAACCCCTCGCTCCGCTTCAACATTGAAACCCGAACAGAAACTGCGATGACATGTACAAATTGAGAGTTTACGATCAGCTAGCTCATCTTAACTGAACATGCGTAGAATGCACTCGCTGACGTGTATTGAATATTAATGAATTTTTTTCCTTCGTAATCCTTTCGCCACTGGAAAGTGGCGAAAGGATTACGAAGTCGTTTTCCACGCATTTCTGTTCATTTGGCCAGAAATATCGATTTTCTTACGGTAACGATGTATTTATGATTGTCAATGTCATCCTTGATATATTGGAGTGTTTTAGCAGTTTTGCATAATCATTATTCAAATGAAATTTAAGCGTACACAATTCACAAGCGTGTTATGTGTTTACGGAAGACTTTGGATTTTTAATTCAATTGCGTGCTGTATACTCACACGAATATTTAATTATGATGCAATGTGTAATACAATATAATAATTTGTAATAAAACTATATGCATGATTCACGGTTTGATAGCAAAATTCATTCTTCTTTCCCAGAAAAACCCCTGTTTTTTACCAGAAGCATACATAGTGCGGTTTCTCATACTTTTTTAAAAATATTTTGCATAGAACAGAAAAGGAAAACGCAATTTATCTTGCCTATAATTTCATAAATGGAGTTCAGTTTGAGTAACTCCACCAAAGTGAGTTAAATCGTGCATACTACAGTAATTTGTTCGCAAATACACTTGAACTCCTAAAATAAATTATTATAACTAAAATGTGGAAGTATAACCTTGAAATAATATCTCCACCAAAATAAGTACAGTAATAGGAAATTAAAATGATTTTCTGAAAAGCACAATGTAGCTGTTATTTAATATGCCTGTACCTAACGCCTGTCGGTCAAAAAAATATGTGATTGCTGTCAATTTCTCGTCTTCCTCCAAACGTTTTTATAGACATCAACATGCATTTTGGATACTTCCCAATTATCACATTCACTGTATCATTTGCAGGTAAAATTTGGTGATGGCAGATCAGTTTTCTGCTGTTGGAAGAACGGCTCAAGGTGTGGCTCATGAGGCCTTCCGTGCCACAGTGTCTGGTTCTGGTGGTGGTAAGTTTTTGATAGACATCAGTTGTGACCGAGCGGTAGTAAAAGATGTATTGGTAGCAGTGTCCGCAACGGCAGTCACACTGAGTGCAATTTACGCTGGATATAAATTATTATCGCAAAAAATGGATGGAGCTGTCAATAGAGGCCTTGGGGGTGAAAGAGATGACCAGCAAGTTGGCGCAATTGAACCAAGATGCCTACATGTACGGCTGCATTGTTTCACAGACAAGAGATTTCTTGAAGTATTGGAAGATTATGACTCTGGAAGGATAAAAGATCGCGTCAAAAAAGAATTTTCGGATATTGGTATCGAAGTAGAAGGATTAACGGTCAAGATTGAAAACTGGGAAGAAGTAAAACAAAGAAAGTTAACTATATGGGAAAGGTAAATGAATACGTACTGTATTCTCTATAGACTTTTCGTCGTTCTATTTCGCACCGTCTTAGTACGAGAACTGAATGCGTTAAGTGCGAATATCTTTGACTAAAAAAAATAAACTTAGAATATTGTAATTTCATTACGATTAATTTAGTATATGTAAACGGCTTTTATAATTTATATGTTATGAAAGAACGTTTTTGATTGGCTCAAATGCGTATACTAAATAACTCGATCGAGGACGCCCAGAAAGCGCGGGAAATTCTTGCTTCTTTTTTGGGAAACATTTCCTACAGACTTTTCACAAAATGTTTCATTGTTCTAATCCGTTAAAGATAACTTGTTGAAAAAAAACACTCAGCCAATTGCTTTTGACATATAACTGATTTATTTTAACCAAACCAAGATAAAAATTCAAAGTTAACAGTCCCCATTTTCCCACAGTTAAAATATGATCTTTTGGAGATCCCCCTTTATTTGAGTGTGCATTTTATTCAATATATTTTTAATTATCAAATGTGCATCATCCTTCACACAGATAAAATATGAGATCTGCAGTGCTATTATAGAACTGTATATTTTAAATATAGCACCATCAACCTTGAAGTGCATGTATCAAGAGTGTAATACTATTCCTAAATTTCTATACTGCAATTATACACTAGCTTGCTGATGTTTTTGGCAAGCTTGGAATCAATGAATGCAAATATGATTTAATTATCCTCTCGACAAGTAAAATTGTCTAGGATACTGTAAGCTATTCAATCAGAGCAAATTCCCCACTAATTACTAACTAGAAATACATTATAATGCGAACCTTTATAATTCTTCATCCAATAATAACTGACTAATATACTTACTCGGAAGTTTGAACGTTTCCGCTACATGAATTCCCATGCGATATGATCATGAACATTAAGTGAGACCAGTTCAATTATGTTAATTGAAGGCTGATGCCGTATAACAAAAGTCTATCAACTATATTTACTTTAGTATATACTATATTATGGTTGATAGCAGTGAGATGCGAAGTGAGATGTCGAGTAAGATGCCCAAAATCGTGATATCTATACAGCACACGGTACAAATGTCATCACCTTATCTATACCTGAACTTGTGATTACGCGTTCGATAAATGTCTCTCCCTAGCTCAGTTGCATGGTTAACGCGCTGCACCGGAATCACAGAGCCGTAGGTTTGTTTCCTGCCAGAGAGCCAATAGTGAATTTTTCACAACCGCTCCTGGTAAGGTTTAACTTTTTCAATGTAACAAAAAGTCCACTTGAAATTCCATCTACAATATCAACCGTGTAAACTATATATATTTGGTACCCCACAGAAAGTCGCAGGACACATCTGTTTCCTTCTCACCACGGTATGCACTTACCATTTCCAGGGCTGCCAGCTGGGTGAGAGGGTCTGCAACCTGTCCCGTAATGTTGTTTTTCATTGGCCCGCTTCCCTTTCCCTCCATTCGCTGCCCCTGCCCTCTTGTCCCCTAATCTCACACTGCAATTAAGGCAAGCTAAATTAGGGCCTGAAATTTGCAGTATATCCGATACTCAACCTCGTTCCCAGGGCTTTCGTGTGAAAACGAGATGCGAGACGAGAAAGCCCTGGTCTGGGCCGGTCAAGTGACTACAAAATATGGATATATTTGACAGGTACTCATACCTAATTTTAAGAATTTTTTATCACTGCACATTTTGTGCCAAAAATTTCCGAATGACTAAGAAAATTTCCGAATATTCGAGAATTTTTGGCGACCTCCACACCCCCCCCCCCGGTCGCCAAAAAAATTTTGGGTCAGTGTACCATTTTAAGGGTCAAAAATTTTTTCCATACCAAAAGCCAGATATTAACTAAAAATTGCCTGAATCTCATGATTTTCGTACAAAAAACATATACTATTTTTTAATTCGATAATTTGGCAGTCATCATTTCAATTTCAATTAAATCATTCTCTTGTGTTAATTAACAACTTATCAAAGCAAATTTTATCACTGCACATTTTACATTTTATCACTGCACATTTTACTTTTATCACTACACAAATTGGTTATCACTGCACACTAAAATTAGGTATGCAGGTACTTGTCAAGGACTGGCGAGATATTCTTAGCTGAAATATACAAGTATTCGAAACAAATATACAGCCAAAAAGTCTTCTCAATCGATATTATTTATGTGTAGCGAAGTTTGGCATGAATCAGCTGAAATCTATGAAGGCACCGTCGATGTTTTCTAAGCTATACCGATATTTCTGGAGATTTTTCAACTAACAGTGACAGGCAAAGCCAAAGGTACAAGTCTCCAAGTGGTGATTCACACGAAATTTGCTTTCTCTCCTCGTGAATAAAATGGCTATAGTTGAAATATGCTTTTATAGCGATATTCTCAGTTCGATATAAATAAACACAAATATAAAACCTCGCGTATACCTGTTTACGCTGGACAGGAAATATACGGGTTCGACAACAACACTTGCCGGCCCGTTCAGGAGCAATGCCTGAAAAAGAAGGCATCAAGTTAGACTTTGTAATTATTGAATCGAAAACTGCGAGAGATTTGGCGTCTAACAGGAAAGCGATAGGATAACTTCGAGGCGAGCTAGCGACCGTAGGAAAAGGTCAGATGCTCTCGAGGGTGGGGTTGCTACCAAAACCTGCTAGAACTCCAAGACCTTTTAGCTCTATTTTATTCGTCGGTGCATATTATCCATCTGGGAAAACGGTAGAAACAGAGAAGAAAATGCTTCGAAACCTTTCAGCTGATCTTGACTTATTCTTGCATGATCATCCTTCTGCTGTAATGATCGTAGCAGGAGATTTTAATAAAATGAACGTAATTCCTCTGGGTAGATAATTCAATCTCCGTAAATCTGTTAAAGCTCCAACAAGAGGAAAGAACGTACTGGATCAGATTCTAACCAACATGCACGATTCGTGTGATGAGGTTCAACATTTCCCGCCCACTGGTCGATCAGATCATCAAATTCTATTATTTAAGTCGAAGAGACTCAATCTAGCAACGACGCATCAGACAAATAAAGCAAGAGAACATACGATCTCTGTGTCTAAAACTTAACCTAGAAAATTGGGACGATGTCTACAACACATCAGATGTTGATGAAAGAGTTAACACATTTACCGCAACCTTAATCAATTTGCTTGATGAATGTTTACCTGAATGCTCGCCCTGGACAACACCTCTGATACTTCTGATTAAGCGAAAAATCAAAATCAGACATGCAACAAGCGTATACAAGAGGAAATACAGTTGAATATAAAGATAATTAAGTGTGAAAAAGTGTCAGGACTTGTGACTTAGGCCAAACCTTGGTACTGTATATATCGAAAATTTAGAATGTAAAACACTTTGATCAAGCCAAATGGTATAAAGCTATTTATAAACTAGAAATACATGCATGCAGTAACCCTCGCCAATATTTTCCAAACATTAAATTAACATGAAGTATTCAGAAATGGCCCACTGAACACAGGCTCGCGCTCAAGTGTTGCAATGACAACACGATACTCTTAAATTTTTAATTTTTCATATTTTTTGTACAAAACTACAAAATAGTTCAAAGATTCGTACTTTTAATTAACTATACAACAATAAATTTCCATATTATATACTGTAGGTATTATTTTGCATTTTGTAAGCTTTGATTTAATGCAAAATTTAACTTGAAACGCTTCGTAAAATGTTTTGAAATCTTCATTCAACTATAGTTCATTTGCCGATAAACTAATAAGTATAAAACATTATAAATTACAAATAAAACAAATTGTTAGGTAATTTCAGTTCAGTCTTCAAATCAATTTGTTCTCTTTTACATTTTAAAATTTTCCTCAAATTAAATGGTAAGTTATGAAACTTAAAGCTTCGTTGAAAAGGAAAACAGTTCATGTTTTTAGGCAAAAAGTTAATTAAAGAAACAAAATTCGTCAACATTAAATATTCAAAGGAAACTTGCGGTATATTTCACGATTTCCCATAGTAAATCTATTCTCATCTTTTCAAACAAAATTGCTTCAATTAAGCTTGTTGTATATGAAACGATTTTCCAAATATATGTCTTTTAAAATTGAAATCTTGCTCATCCCACTCCTACACGCAATCAGCCATATTTTAGAGATCAGTGAGGATGACCACCCAACTCACCATCGTTGGTGACCGACGCCCGCGATATTTGATTAACTTTAGACCTCGCTAATGCTTTCGTTTCCCTGGGTGTAATTGGCCGGGGGAAATTAGTACCCTCGCACGGCGCTTCGCGCCGTCGGCTCGGGGATTAGCATCGAATCGCAGAGGAATCGTTTCACTGTCGGAGACAGTAGCGGACATCACAGAGAGGCTACAGAGCGCATTTTCAAGACCATGGCAAGACATAGTTCCAACAGAAGTCCCGGATGTTGATGATGTTGTTTTGCGGCTGAAAGACAACACCCCTACCATGCCATCTATTGGGCAAATTAAATCTTTGCTTAAACATGTTAATCCTAGAAAGGCAACAGGAGTCGATATGATTTCCACATGGGTGCTTAAACGTTTTCATGAAAAGTTAGTTCATGACATCATTTGTTGCAGTATTAAAGAGGCAAGTTCCCAAAATTGTATATGCATGCCTGTTCTTATTACTCCAATCCCCAAAGTAAATTGACCCAACGATATTGACAACGACTTCTGCCAAATATCAATTCTACCTCATATTGCCAAGCTGCTTTAGAAACACCAATTACTTTTGAACAAGTTAGATATAATTCTGCTCAATAATACTCAACACAGCTTTACTACAAATGGGTCTACAGTATCTGCAATAACACTCTCATCTCAAAATTGGTATATTGCAACGGACAATTCGAACGAAGGTAGATCTGGAGTTTTCGACCCAATGTATATATTAATATATATATATATATATATATTAATATACTATATATTACACCTTCGTTTGGAAAGACATGCTTTGCATGAGCGTCCCCGAAAAGAAGAAGGTATGACAAGAAGCATGGTTACCACTAGATTAACGCCCTTAGGAAAAGAAAAATTGTAGAGTATGCAGGGCCGTCAGAAGCAGCAGGCCCGGCCGGGGAGGGGGGAGTGGTCTAGTTTCAATAATTCCCTTATCCAAGATTGAATTTCTTTTCATATATACTTTAATTCATTCTTGCAATGACAGGCATTTACAATTCGACTTATCCAATTAATTCATGCTTGCGTCTGCAAACAGAACGAACATTGTTTCGAAAATGGGGGCGGGGAGCAGAGGAGGTTGTAAAAGTTAAAAACTTGAAATTTTAGATGCAGGAATTCGAACTTCACAACTTTGATAAAATTCCTTCAGAATGCTCGTCTGAAGATTCGGAGACGCAAAATTTAACTCTCCCCTTCCCCACCCGCCATTAACAATTTACTGTCAGTCAAGCGAAATTTCAATATCAAGAGTATAAGTTCATTGAGACACGTTGCGTAATTTCTTAATGTTTCACGTATTAACAAAGGATAGCTTGGAGCATACTGTATAGGTGGTATATAAGGGCTGCTGGCGCTTATACATTCGTCGAAGCAGGGTTTTTCGTCTGTGTGACTGAGTGAGATAAAAAAAGGATGCAAAGTTAATTCATTAAAAAAATTCAGCTAACGCCTTGATATTCAACACACTTCGGTGTTTCATTGAGGTCGTATAGCATTACGTAGCATTTCTTAGCTTTCCAATATATCACAGCAAAAAATCGTTTTCTTATTTTAAGAAAAAAAAACTTATTTCAAGATTTTTTATCTTGAAATAAGAAATATTTTCATGGGAGAATAGCGAGAAATAATTTCTAGTCAAGAAAACATACCTAGAAATTATTTTCTTAAACCAAGAAAATAAATTTTCTTGTTTTAAGTAAATAACAACAAATATATTCAAATCTTTTTCTTGAAACAAGAAATTTCATTCTCATACCAAGAAATACTGAGAAAGAATTTCTTAAAATAAGAAATGTTGATACCTTGTTTTAAGAAAAACAAACTTGTTTTAAGAAATATTTACTTAATTCAAGTAATATTTTCTTGTTTTGAGAAAGTGGGAGAATAGCGAGAAATATTTACTCAGTAAGAATGATTACTCAATAAGAAAATATTTCTTGAAATTTAATTTCTTGTTTCAAGAAAATATCTTTCAAGAAATAGAAAATATCTTTCAAGAAATATTTTCTTATACAAAAATCTATATTTTCTTACAGAAATATTTTCTTAAACTTTTCTTGCTATTCCGGCCTACTTTCTCAATTCAAGAAAATTAAATTACAGAATTCTTGAATATCAAAATAAACAGGATTAAAGAATGTATTATATGGAATCTGAAACTAATTTGTACCTACAGTATCTACAGTTTAATCGTTGAGTTACTCATGCAGAGCCTTCTTTATATTTTTAATACGACTTTAATATGGTACTGCAAATTGCACTAATGTTGTTTGGGATTCGGTTGTCCTTAAAAACAAGAAATTGTAGGACTGCCAATCTTAGCTCGTGTTGTTTGGGATAATCAAAATCCATTAAGGGCTAAAAGCCAACAACAGCTTCTGCTATTTGACCAACATCGGTACGCAGCAAAATGTGTTTTCCAACAATGAGATATATACTTTGCTGATCAATCAGGATGACAGGAAGATTGCCAATTTGTTTCTGACAAAAGGAATTTGGACTTTCATGGTCCTAAAAAGTAAAAACAAAAGAAACTTTATACACAATTATTTAGAACAATCTATCTGAAAGGATCTTTTTGGTGTTTCTGAAGTATAAGAATACACATGCTAGCGTAGATACACTAAAATAGATCATTAGGGGCCTTCCTGCAATTCATGAACTACTTCAATCATTTTTTTGACAACTTCGGTCTTGGAAATATAGCGGAAATCTTCTTCAATCTTTATATGTACCATTTTTACATCTGCCAAACAATACAAATATTTTGTTTATTAATATTAACAGCGCTGGAAAACTGAATTAAGCTGGACCTTCTGGGGCTTTGCAGGAAAGTTTGGCAGATATTTCTGTATTTCTGTTAACTTATTGGTTGGCAATGTGCTAGATTTTATTCTTTTACTCTGTCTATAGAAAGACATGCAGATGATTTTACCTGTCAAGGGGGGGTTCTTGAAACCGTGAGAATAAAATAGCAAAGTAGAGAATGTATATTTCCAGTCAATGGGTCAGCAAGAGAAATTGGCGAAAATATTTATCATGGCGAGAAATTGTGGACATGCATGCGCACTAACCGCTTGGACTTGTAAACAAAATGGCCACCATAATATTAGAGATTTATATAGCAAAAATTATAATATGATGATATAGAAATCTTATTTGGTATCACGACATTTATCTTCAAAGCAAGCGTAAAGTAAAATATATAGCGCAATAGGCAACATATCTCAAGCGAGCCACGACGAATTCCAATTTCTTACTCTTCTGAGCTACGGACGCAAAATGTTGGATATTGTTTGGCTTGTCAATACAATATGTGTTTCTAGGGACCATTCATGTCAAATCTCTGTGATTAATACGTGGCTTGGTATTTTAACACAATTTTAGTGCAATCTCGATGTATTTTAACCGTGAAATTCTACACCGGGCACTGAAACTTGCCTAAAAGGTGCATGAACATAAACAAACCAAAGTTGGTCGTCCTTCTTCGAAATATTCTTCCATTTTGTATGCTTTAAAGATGCCTCTGCCAAAGAAGAGCTTTGTAAACATGCCTTATAGTTTCTAGGCAACAAAATTTTATATATTCGTAAACATTGTCGGCATAAAGACTTCAGATACAGGTTAAAGTGGGTATATAATTTTTTGCACAAAGGTCAGATGGGTCAATCGAGCAAAACATAATAAACACTGAAATAAATAATCCTGAGTGGTTTAAAAAAGCGGTATAAGCCACTGATGGAAACCAAGACATTTATGAAGGCAGAATATATAATACTTATAAGCTCTGCCCCCTAATGTCCACAATTTCTCGCCATGTCCATTTAGTGATAAGACTCTCCCCTAGACATATTGCAAGTAAAAGGGTTAGTACTTCTACAATGAACCCATTGACTGGCAACGTGCCATTAATTTAAGATACTTTAATTACTCATTCAGTCTGTCTTTAGCCAGAGAGTCTTCCAGCTTGTCAAGAGGAGGGTCTTGCAACTTAATGGTTTACTTTTAAAATTATAATGGACTTAATTTAAACAAGCATACTGTACTTACATAGTTTTGGACTTCGTGGAGGAGTTATTCCTTTGCTGATACCATAAGACACTAAAAAGTCAATTTCCGACAACAGGCGCTCAACACTCCCATCTGCGAACTGGCATCATGCAACACAATCGAGATTCAAGATTCTTAACTTCTTGTTTCCTCAATTATCTAAAGAATATAAATTATATGTACTGTATTATATATTTATGAGTGGGAATATTATTCCAATATTACATGTATTCAAACTTACCACAGAGCCAGAGTTTTTTCTGGCCGGAGGTGAAAAACCCTGGAGTTAGCACAGCACTAATATTTTGTAATGTAATGTTTGTTATGGACAGTTTATAGTGTGCTTATATAATTTATCTCAATTCACAGTTTATACAGTATAAAACTAAAGAGATTTAAGAGAACAAGAATATTCATACATCTGTGATGGTTTAACCTTTGCTTGCAATCACAGCAGCTGGCATGCAATTTGGGCAGGCATTTTTTAATTTTGTTGTAACTTGTAAATGAATACAGATCTATTGCTGCAAACAAAGGCCGGATAATGTGCAAATCATACAATTTGAAGTTTTTGAACAGCAACTGCCAAATATACATATTTAAAACGCAAATATACTAAAAATGCGATTGAGCTGAACAAACCTTAAGTGCTTCATAGTTATTATTCTGTAATACTTTACTTCAAAATATGTTAACAGTAGCAGAATTTAGATTTTAACCGCTGCGATTTGCTCGCAACTGTCGCAAGCAACGAATTATTTAGAGCACGTGAGTTTTTCTAATTCTATAAATATTCAACAAAAACATTACCTTCCAGTATCTGTTCGCATTCTTTGTCCACACTAGCAGTTTGTTTAAGTAACGAATGAAGTTTGTAGATCCATATTAAACTTTCAAATGGAAAAATTTAATAAAATTCAGCGAGCAAGTGAACACACAGCCGTTTGACTTCGAAGCAGATTTCGAAAGGACGCGCATCTTAATCCCAGAATCCTTTACGCGCTCTTTCGTGGGACCGCGCGACATGTCGCGCACATGACGTCATGATATATTTTAATTCTTCAGTTAAATAAGCTAAAGAAGCCAATTTTAATGATTTATTTATTCAATTTTAATAACATATTTGTTTAATTTGAATTTGTGTGAGCAGGCTAAATTTCCATATACCCTGGAATCGAAGTTGCCTCGTCCCCAGTTTTTCCAAAATCAATACAGCGCGGGTAAAAAAGGGGGGTTAGTTTGTTTTACTATAGAAAAAAAACACACACACACAGGTGACAATAAGCAGTGCCGTTTTAAAATGTTAAAAATTGTCGCAGATGTCTCGTGCTGAATAAACCTTAATATGGTGTGTCAAGTGGCCCCAAATACTGTTCGGAAATGTTCCCTAGATGTGCTGTGTTCGTGGCACTCACTGTTCGGGTTCTTATGAACCATTACTACAGTAATAGACAATCCATAGACAATCCAATGTCTTTTGGATTGTCTATGCCACAGCGTACGCAGCAATATGAAGTAAACTTCTTCGTCCGCTGTGGAGTCGACGATTGCCCGGCAACATGTATCACTCCTCTTGACAAGCACGTAAGAAGGAAAATGAAATGGATATAAAAAGTTGTTTATTGTAAATAATAAAATTGTGTTGCAATTGCATGCATATATGCATGGTTATAATTAAGATTTATTAAGTGTATGTACTCGGTTCAATACAATAATATTTTCTTATGTCAAGAAATAATTTTCTTGAAACAAGGATGTGAATCTTTCAATGAAACAAGTTTTCTTATTTTAAGAAACATTCAAGATTTTGTACTCAAGATTTGTTTTCTTATAATAAGAATTTTAGAAGTTAAGATCACTTTTATTGTATCAAGAAATTATTTACTCATATTAAGAACAGTTTTTCTCACAGCAAGAAAAAAATTTCTTTTATCAAAATGAGTAATTCTGGGGGTTAAAATAATTTCTTATTTTAAGAAATTAAATTCTATAGTCAAGATTTTGTCCCCTAAAATGAGAAAAATTTTCTTCGCATCAGAAAATTTTTCTTTGCCTAAGAAAAAAATTCTTAAGATGAGATATATTTTCTCAGTAAGAAAATGACTTTTTGCTGTGTATTGATTGGTTGCTCGTATTAACATGTAGTATGTATGAGTTAATGTTTGTAAATTTGTTATTGAGTCCATATGTATGTAGTTTCTTAGCTTTTAGGTATTTTTGAACAGCCAGTTGAAAGCTCATTATTCGGTGAACAATGCCATTGGGCACTTCACAAAAACCGGCCAAGGCTGAACAAGACTCTCAATTAAGCATTTATAGGGGCTGTTTTTATGATCCTGGCTAGCCGGGATCGTGCTGAAAGTCAAATTCATGTTATAGTGGGCAAATGCTCGATGAAAAACAACTTTATTTGCAAGATTAGCTTAAGAAATAAGTCAAATGACTGAGATTCAAGCTGAACGGACTTCCCACGGATAACATGTAAAGAGAAATTGTTTTGCATAGGAATTCAGTTCTTTTAAAGCAAACGATACGCAACATAATATTTATTAAGCAAACATGCCTTAGGTTTTACGGGTTTTGCAATCTATTATCTCCCATCTTCTTTCTTGATGAAGCAAAAACAAACGAACTGCTTGATTCCTTGTCTCATCAAGGTCTCTGAAAATGTTTTTTCGTTTTTCTCCGCAAATCATACGTATTTTATACTCTTGATATTCGCCAAAATTTTGAGAATTTAGACTTCGCTAATTAATGCTTTCGTTTTCCTGGGCGTAAAAAGCCGAGCGGAATTGGTACTCTCGTCCCGGGCATACTTTAATCTAGTGGAGAATTGTGTAATTTGTTTTAAGTGAAATTTTATCAATTTTAACCGTTTAAGCACTGATGATTTGATTCATGTTAGTGTATGCAATCTCATGGTAGAATTAGCGAAAAGGACTAAAGAAGGCCAATGCGCCTCTTTATAACGAAATAACTCGTTCCTAAAATCGCCCCCGGAGTAGTTACAATGTTCTGAGTTTTGAAAGTTTTTTTTTCTATGTACATATACCCTAGTACGATGCAAGAGATGTCAAGATACGTGGAGATATTTGTTCCTGTATCGCAAGAGTGCATGGGTATTGTCATCGGAGCTGGGAGAAAAAATATAAATAAACTTAAACAAGAGACACATACGAGGATTACGTCTTGTAGAGAAAATAACTTCGGGAGAAAATCTGGTTTTACAGTCACTGGCACTACAACTGATTGTGAAGCAGCACGACTTGCTATACAACGTCGTATAGTAAGTATTATAATTTTTATCGGTGAAAATGAAACAATCTGATTGTTTTTGCATCTGCTTGCTCAGAAACGCAACTGAGACCAAAGCCGAGGAGAAAAACAATTTTAAATTATAAAATCTGTCAAAAAAGTTTGAAAAACTTAGCTTAACGATAGTCAGAATACGTAAATGAATTGCATCTAGCTTTAAAGAGGTCCTACTAAGCACGACGTACAGCAGAATTCACAATATTTCTAGAGAAATGCGACCAAAGTTTTTAGACATGTACAAAACTTTAGCTATATTTTTGTTTTAAGGTGGCTCGATACAGTTTTCAAAACTTCAGGCGTATGACAGTTTGACAGTTTCAAACGTCGTACTTTTAGGTTTTATGCAGCAGAGATTCTGTTTCCGGAAAGCAAACATTTTTCCAAAAAATTTTGGCGACGGAGGGAGGGAGGGGGAGATCGACGCGGTTTTTTCCGAAAACAAAACCGCCAAAAATTGTTTTCAAACACTAGTTTGAAATAATATGGGGGGAGGGGGGTGTTAAAAATATTTTTTCAAAGTTTTTTCTACCTCAATTTTTCAGAAAATTCCTTATTATTTAACACGTTCGGTAATTCCAGCATTCCTGAGCCCCTCTGGGCAAGTCGGGTTCCCTTTCTTGACTTTTAATTTCTTTGAGGTGTGTTACCCATAGATATAATAGTCCTAGATTGCTGATGTATACCTAGCGCATGTGACCCCAGATAGAAGAATCCAAGATGGCGGACGAACCGGACAAAAACATTAGAAGTTCTATTACGAAATCCTAGTTTTTCAAAGATTTCTATTGCTTGTTGCTACAAATCCCTTCCGATCGCACTTTTTTTAAAAGAACTCTTCATTACGAAAGTTTTGAAAGGAAAATGGACTGGTTGGACTGTATTTTTACAAAAACCTAAACTTTACCTAAACTTTTCATGAAATTGGTCACTTGGTCCATATGTGCGTTTTCGTGGCAAATGTGCTTTGTTTTACTACCTACGAACTCTTGATTTGCCTTTTATCATCTACTGGTGTTTGGAAAATAATCATTTTTTGGGAAAAGTACACTCTTTTTTCATGGAAACAAATTATTTGATTGATTTTGGACATGAGTCAGGATCAGATGAGCTGGATAACTGGATTAAAATGGCCCGGATAAAATAACCTGCACAGTGCTCAATCAATCATTATCAATAGAGTGTCACTGCAGGGATTGGTCACATTGTTTGCGATGAACATCTCGGTATCTGAGCTGGTTAATTAACTGTAAAAGCATGTTGTTGTATTACTTAAGGTTGTTGTTGACCAAGCTGCGTTTAAACTTTGAAGAGGAAACACCTTGATAATCTTAAAACTAAAGACATTAACTACATTATACTTGAAGTGAAACATTTGATAAAGGACTTTTCATTATCAAGGCAATTTAGCAAATTGTTGGATCAATATGCTTTGGAATGGACATATGTGCAAAGGCAAAGTGTGTTGAAAATGTCATGTCTTGTAATTACTTGCATGTATTTTTCATTTTTATCTACCAAGTTAATGTTCCATTAATAGGACATTCATATTTTGAAGAAATGAAAGTAAAGACACTGGCAAATTAAAGTAATGACACTGGCATATTTAGTCTGTTTGTCTTGAATGCCCTTATTACCTTGAGATTGAGTTTTGCTTTCTGTAATACTCCACATTTTTATATGATACACATGACATGTTAGCCTCCCC